>APFE031073473.1:61731-139473 GCA_000404065.3 Pinus taeda | reverse complement strand
ACAGTAATACATACTGATCATCAGCCACTTCAATACCTACACTCCCAAACTAAATTGCAGCAATCAAGACATTACAGATGGATGGGGTTTCTACAACAGTTTCATTTAGTCATCTGATATAAAAAGGGCATACATAACAAGGTTGCAGACATGTTATCTAGACCCATTATAAATGCATCTACCATACTTGAGCATAATTCTATGCTGCATGAAAGCTACATAGAACAATATGCTCAGGATATGGACTTTAAAGATGTATATGCAACTTTGAGTTAAGGCAAAAGAGTAGAATAATTGGACTATCATGTGAAGGACCGACTCTTATATCATCGTGGGAAACTCTGCATTCCACAAACTGAGAGAGCAAAGATAATTAGGGAAGGACACACTTCTCTGGTATCAGGTCACTTTGGGGTAAGTAAAACAGTTGCACAGCTGCAAAGGTTTTGCTATTGGCCGAAAATGAGTGAGACAGTTTCTAGATATGTAAAGGGGTGTGCTATGTGTGCTAAAAGCAAGCCCAGGAATAGAAAACTAGGCTTGTACACTCCCTTGCCAGTTCCTTCTCACCCTTGGGAAAGCATTTTCATGGATTTTGTTGGAGGACTGCCTAAATCTAGGAAAGGTCATGATTATCTATATGTTGTGGATAGGTTCAACAAAATGTGTATTTTGATACCCTGTAGTAAATAGATTACAGCTGAACAAACTGCAAAGTTATTCTTTGAACATGTATGTGTTCATTTTCGATTACCCACTTCTATTGTATCTGATCGAGACACCCGATTTGTGGGGAAGTTTTGGTCCAGTTTGTGGGAACTAATGGACACCAAATTAAAGAAAAGCACAACTTTTCATCCACAAACAGATGGCCAGACAAAAATAGTTAACAGGACGGTGATCCAGTTACTGAGAGGATATTGCAGCAAACATCCTAAGCTGTGGGATGAGCACTTGTGCTATGTGCAGCATGCTTACAATAGAGCCAAACACTCTTCTACACAGAGATCTCCTTTTGAGACCTGTTTTGGTTTCATATGAAGGTCTCCTTAGATTTTGTCCTTGGTAAAGATACCATGGTTGATAGACACAGTGATGTGGACAAGGCAACTAGTTTCATTGAACAGATCCAGGAAATCCACCAGGCAGTACGGGGACGGCTAGAAAGAGCCAGGCGAAGTACAAGGCTAGGCATGATAAGCATCGGATGGAGCATAGTTTTCAAGTTGGAGACCAAGTCTGGCTGTATATCAGCAAGGACAGAATGCAAGGTGAAGGTAAAAGGCTAAAACCTATCAGGTGTGGACCCTTCAAGATACTTGAGAAGGTTGGTGATAATGCTTTTCGCCTTGATCTACTAGCGTACATGCACATCTACTCAGTCGTGAATGCAGATTGCTTGAGGTTGTTTGAACCTTCAATGGTTGAGGACCCTGAAGAGCAGAGTCAATTACCTTCTGTTGATGACCTGCTACTTGAATATCTTAATGAGTTGCAGGAAGACACAGTGCTGGACAGGAAGGTGAGGACGACGCGCAGTGGACAGGTGGAATACCTCAGGATTGGGCTTAAAAGTTCAAAGCCGAGTAGTGCGAAGTGGATTGAGATTGGACAAGTGAGACAACAGTTTCCTCACTTAGTCGATGCTTGAAGAAAACCAATTTTTGGTGGTCCAAAAGCTTTTTCAATAAGTAGGCTGTGATCCGAATCGGATCCACAAAAGACTGTCAAGAACTTTGACTGTATCGAGTTGAATAAATCTCCAATGAAATCCAAAACAGCATCAAAAACACCCTGAACCAGTGGCCATGGCAACCGATGTGGAGCGACGAGGACCTCAGTCAAAGTGCGTTGACCGAGGCCCATGGAAACTGCGCGGGAGGTCAAAACAACCCCTGGGAGCCCCAAATCGGGAAAAGGAGGCGATTTTGATGCGCGATTAGTGCTAATCGCGCATCGCTGGGCAAACAAGGCTAAAATGGAAAAGCCTTAAGCAATCGGTCACGTTGGGAGCCGGAGAACTGCGGGTGGAGAAACAAAAAGCGCTAAAGGACAAAGGCGGGATCCGCGCTTTGGAAAACCGGTGGTTTTGATCGGGGTGCCCTTGAACGGTAAGAGGTTTTGGTGGAGAGTGGAGCGATCCCACTCAGCAATCGACGCGTGGCAGTAGAGGTGAGAGATAAACCGCTGTGATCGCGCGTTATCAATCGAGCAAGTCAACCGCGCTCGACGTGCGTATGACATTGGATTTGGAGGAGCCCAAATCGAATGGCTGAGATTGCGCCCGATAGAAAGAAGTGGAATCGACAGGGAATTAAGCCGCAATTTAAAGGGATTTGGAATCCGTTTGACTGCCACGGTGGAGAAAGAACGTCTTTGCGACATAACCGAAGAAATGAATCGACGAGCAGACTGGCGCTGTTCCGATGGGGACATGTGGCACTTCCCGAGCGTTCATGCTGACGCCGAACAGGGAACTCCAAGCGTAGCTGCAAAAGGAGAATCGACGCAGGTGGGAGAGGAACCGAACAGGCATAGGGATCGAATGGTTAAAGCCATGAACAGAGACAGTTGAAAGGAGAGGAGGATTTAGAGAAGAGTCCAAACGACCAAGAGAGACAGTGAACAGTGAACCCTGAGAGGAGGACTGAACACAGAGAACAATAAAGCCAAGCAGAGGAGACAGAGGGCCGAGCTGACCACAGGCAGCGTCGAGCACCAGAGAGCTTGAAGATTCAAGCCTTCCCATAGAGGAATCTGTCCGGACTGAGCATCACAATTGGCTCTTTCCACTGTAGACCAAGGGTCACATAGCTAGTAGGAAGTAAAAGAGTCTGTGAACTCTGAGTGGCTTGGGGAATCCAAGAACCACCCTACCTAGCAAAATTTGCTTCAGGAGAACTCACATTGAGTCCCTGTATTGTAATTTCTCTGCTATAAGACACAATAAAATAAGGCCACCACTGAAGCTACACTGGAGACGTAGCCCCTGAGAATAGGGTGAAATCCTTATTAAAAAACTGTTTGTGTCTTTGTGTTGCTTACTGTATTTCTCTGCTGTCTTTCCATTTAAAGTGTCTGTGTATTAGCAATCTAATCGATCCGTTGTTTCAATAACACAGAACACACACCAGCACATGAGTCTGTAATACCTATTGTTTAATAAATCTTCAACTGAAGTCACTCATAGGGTGATTATCAGATCAAGTGCCAAGGCCTCAAGACAAATGAGTGGTTGGTTTGAGATGGATCTACAAGATCAAATACGCTGTAGACGACAGTATTGAGAAATACAAGGGCAGGTTTGTGGCTAAGGGGTATGCTTAAAAGAAAGGAATTGACTACGAGGAGACCTTCGTCCATGTAGCTAGGTATACGTCTATCAAGACCATGATATCTCTTGCAGCTTAGATGGGATGGGAGATTCATCAGATCGATGTCAAAATGACTTTTCTGAACGGGGTAATAGAAGAAAAGTTATACATTGAAGTTTTGAACAACTAGATGGTTTTGAAACACATGAGAAGAAGTCTCATGTATGCAGATTGAAGAAAGCTTGGTATGGTCTGAAACAGACACCTAGAGCATGCTATGGTTGAATAGATGGCTATTTGCAGAAGATGGGATTTGTCAAGAGTGATGCGGATCTGAATCTCTACTATCTAGTTGTAGAGAACGAGCCGCTAATCATATTATTGTATGTGGATGATCTCTTTCTGACAAGATCATCTAGGCTCATTGGGGACTGCAAGAAAAATATGGCCACAAAATTCGATATGAAGGATTTGGGACGAATGCATTACTTCCTAGGGTTGGAAGTTTGGCAGCAGAAGGGAGAAATCTTCCTTGGGCAAGGGAGGTATGCTACAGAAATCCTGAAAAGATTCAGGATGGAGGACTGTAGACCCATGGCTACTCCAATGATCACCAACTGGAAGAAGATTGATGCATCAGAAGACAAGGATGTTGATCTAACCATGTACAGGCAGCTCATAGGGTCCCTAATGTATCTGGTCAACACAAGGCCAGACATTTGCTATGTTGTCAACACCCTTAGTCAGTGCATGGTGGAACCGAAGAGGGCACACTAGGCAGCAACCAAACACGTTCTTAGGTATTTATAGGGAACAGTTGATTATGGACTTTTATACACCAAAGGTAAGGATATCAGTTTGAGTGGATTCACTGATGCAGATTGGGCAGGAAGTTCAGTGGATCGGAAAAGTACCTCCTGGTACTATTTCAACATTGGATCAGGAATGACTTCCTGGTGTAGTAGGAAACAAAAGTCCGTGGCTCTGAGCTCATTTGAGGCAGAATATATGGCGGCGAGCATAGCTTGGTGTGAGGCCATATGGCTTAGAAAACTGTTTGTGAACCTATTTAGAAGGACTATGGAGGTGACCACGATCATGTGCAATAATCAGAGTTGCATCAAGCTCTCTGAGAATCCAGTGTTTAATGATAGGTCGAAGCATATTGGTATCTGGTGTCACTTTGTTAGGGACTGTGTCTAACGAGGAGCTGTACAGTTGAGCTACACCCCTACAGGAGAACAGGTGGCAGACATCCTCACCAAGGCCCTTGGAAGGACAAAGTTTGACTACTTCAGGGAAAAGATGGGGATGGTAAAAAACCCGTTTCAGTAGCAGAAATGGGAGTGATAACAGCACGAATGTAGAGGGAGTTGCAGTGTTGGGAGAAAGGACCAGCAACACCGCGGATGCAGAGGCAGTTTGTCGTACAGATGCAACAGTGGCAGTAGCAGAGCCATGGGCATCAGTATAGGATGCAGTAGTGCAGAGGATGTTGGGCAGGGAGGCTTAGCATTAGCATAGGGACCAATGTTGAATGATTAGGGTGATACTCAGTGAGGAGTATTACTAGAGCACAGTCCTCTAGGAGTGTTGATTTGGGGTAGCATCGGATGTGCTCTAGCCACGAAGATTGGTGGAGAGACTAAAGCGCATGAGATCTCCAATGCCCAGAAATGGTTTGGGTAGATTCTAAACAGTTTGGGAGATATTAAAATAATTAATATTTTTAATGGAGTCCCTAAGGCTAAACTTAGCGAAAATACAATATTATTGAGAATTAACGTAAAACTATGTTAGAAGGGTCCAAAAGTCATGGATCAAGCCAGAGTTAATCTCAACCGTTGATTTGTCAACAAGAAAAGTATAAGAGGAGGCTTGAGGGTCACTTGGAGAACACACTGAGAGAGACCAATCAGTTCAATTTTTGGAGCGGGGTTAGCTGAGAAATTCGAACTAGTGGTCTGGTGAGTAGTCAGGAGACAGCAAGGAACAAAGAGACGGGATCAAGCACTGGAGACCAGCGCTAAGGCAGGAGAGGTAGACGCAGGTCATTTTAGGCAGACGCAGAGGCAGCAGGAGAGTACGTAGTCACTAGAGGGCCTGCATGGGTGATGCAGAGAGGCCCAAGGTTGACGCAGTCAAGCAGGGGCTGATGTAGAGTGTCTGGGAGCCACGCAGAGGTCAACCAAGCTAACATTGGGACTGGGAGAAGTGCTGGAGAATTTTTTCTCTCTATGGGTAAGCTAGTTTGGCACCTTGTTGTACTGAAGAATTGCTAAATAATAAAATCCTCCCTTGTTGCAGCGGTTTTCCCACATTTTGTTTTTCCGGGGACTGTTGTCCAAAATATATGTGTCAATGTGTTGATTCTTGTACTTTTGTTTGTTTCTGTATTACGATGTGATATCTGCAGCAGAATTTATTTTAATGTTTATTGAAGGAATTTCATAAATAACTTATTGAAGAATAAGTAGGAAAAGTAAATCAGATGTTGCAATGATAGAATTTTCACATCAAGGAAGGTCTATCTCTAGACAAGAAACAAAGGAGGATGAAGTGCTGGGGAGCAAAGTTTTGGAAGGAGGATGTCTATGTGTCGGGAAACCAAGTGCAGAAAAGAGGAAGGACTTGACTTGTGCTTGGAGGACATCCTAGTCAAGGGTCTAGGGTTTGGAAGTGATCAATAGGAAGCTTCAATAAGAGAAACTTACTGAAGGGTTTTCCTCTCTAAGAGAGAGGTTTTTACCCTGGCAGAGAGCCAACATATATGTTCTTGTTTTTAAGTTTTTTGGTAGCAGTTTGATGAAGTGCACACACATGCATTAATAATCAAAAGAAGAAGATTAAGCTAACAAGAAAAGTAAAAAGACTCTACAAACTGTTATCATGTGAAGAAGAATCATCACTACACCTAATTGCCCTAGATTCTTCAATATGGTATCAAAGCTAAGGTGACACATCAAGGAAAGGGAAACTCAAGAACACTCATCAAGGAAAGACATCTACAAGGTTGAAGCATCAAGCCCAATCTACTCAAGGAAAAGAGGGTCTACCATCTATCATTCAAGGAAGACTACATAGCAAGAAGAAGATCCTTACACAAAGGCACCTACAAAGAAGAGCAGATCAAAGAGGGACCTACATCATCTACAAGTTACCAAGAAAATCACATCATCAAGCAAGTCCACTTGGAGAAGGCAACTTGAAGAACATCAAGATCCTAGGAAGGCAAGCCATCAAGTCTTGAAGGAGAAAGCAAATCCACTACATCTCAAAATCTATTAGCTAAGTATATGTCCCCTTCTGAATATACATCAATGTCTTTTTGCAAGGAAAGCAACAAATTGGTAGGTACAAATAACTTTCTTGCATAGAAGAACAAGACTGATTTACTTGTCAAGGAGAATGAACTTCTAGAACATATCAAAGGGAATATCACTATCCCTGCTAAGGAACAAACTCAAGCCTTAGCCAAGTATAATGAGGATGAGACAAGAGCTCAAAGGATTCTAATAGAATCTATCAAGGACTCTCTCATTCCTTATGTCTCCAAATTTGAGACATCAAAAGAAATTTATGGTAAGCTAGTAGAGCTATTCTCGATATCTATAGCTGGAGAAGTGATATCTCTAAAAAATGAATTGTACAAGATGAACATATCAAAGCAAGGAATAACTCCCTACTTCATGAAGATCTTTGAGATGAGAGATTAACTTAAAGAGCTTGGGGAAGTCATGTCTAATAGAGAAATGACAACTGCAATACTCAATGCTCTACTTGAGGATTGGGGCAACTTCACATGAAGCATATATGCCAAGAAGGAAGCAACCACACTCAGTGAAATGTGGTCTCTATGTAAGGCAGAGGAAACCAGACTTAAAGCCAAAGAAGATGTGGGATCAAAGGAGCAAGCTTTTGCTACCAAGGCCAAGAGAAAGGGAAAATTTGGCAAATTTGGTCCTCGAAGAACAAACAACAAAGACATGTCCAAAATCCAATGCTATGGATGCTAAGAATATGGACACTACGAAAGGAATTGTTCTAAGCTTAAGTGTTGATTTGGGGTAGCGTTGGATGTGCTCTAGCCACAAAATTTGGTGGAGAGGCTAAGGCACATGAGATCTCCAGTACCGAGAAGGGGTTTGGGCAAATTCTAAACAGTTTGGGAGATATTAAAATAATTAATATTTTTAATGCAGTCCTTAAGTCCAAACTTAGGGAAATTAAAATATTAATGTGAATTAATATAAGACTGTGTTAGAATGGTCCAAATGTCATGGATCAAGTCAGATCTAATCTTAGCCGTTGATTAGGGACTTAATCTCGGCCGTTGATTTGTCAACGAGAAAAGTATAAGGGGAGGCTTGAGGGTCACTTGAAGAATACACCAAGAGATCAAGATTTCGACTTTCTGGGGTTGGGTTTGCTGAGAAAGTTGAGAGAGTGATAAAGAGTTGCAGCTGAGGGGCAGTGAATACAAAAGCAGAGAGGCAGAGATAGTGCTAGGAGGATCAACGCAGTAGCCAGGAAGGCTGACATAGAGGGGAGAAGCCGAAACTGTTGGGAACAGCCGGGAAAGTTGACATAGAGGGTAGAAGCCAGAATTGCCAGGAATAGCTAGAACTGCTAGGAACTACCTGAACAATCGGGAGGGCTAACACAGAGGGCAGAAGCCAGAATTGTCGGGAACAGCTGAAATTGCCGGGAATTGCTAGAACTGTCGGGAATCGCTGGAATTGTCGAGAAAGCTGATGCAGAGGGCAAAAGCCAAAACTATCGGGAACTGCGGGAAAGCTGACTCGGAGGGCAGAAGAGGCTGACGCAGTCCCTAGAGGCTGATGTAGTCCCTAGAGGGTGATGGTGGGGTTTTTCATGGCGCAGATTGGGGCTGAGGAGCTGCCAGAGTGTTTATCTAGGGTTTCTGCTGGAGCATTTGTCTTCGAAGGAGAGGTACTACTGTTGAGATTATTCTGCCGAGAGGCGGCCCAGGATCGTTAGATCACGGAGACAACACAATGGGAGGCAACCAACGCCCACCGTTTCAAACCAGCAAACCTTACTGAACTACCCACAGTTCTCCTCTCTCGACCTCGGATGTTAGGAGTAGCGGACTCCCACATCCGCGTCCCCAGGGTCTTCTTCACCAGTGATCCTACGATGCAGTCTAGAGATCAACAGGTGTGGTCGGGATCGGAGCTCCATACGCTCTTCCCAACCCGTCTCGTTTTTAGTTTCTATCTTCGTTTCAGCATTTGTCTTTCTGAGGAGACCGATTGGTTCTCCGACTGGGCACGACCCCTTATGTAACCGGCAGTCCCATTGACCTACTTTGTGGTCATTCGTTGGACATTAATAAAATTATCTTATCTTATCTGTTTGGTGAGCTAGTTTTGGCACCCAGATTGTATTCAGAAATTGCATAATAATAAAACCCTCAGATAGCTGCACCGTTTTCCCACATTGGGTTTTTCCGGGGACATTAGTCCAAAAACAATGGTGTAACTTGTGTGCTTGTTTTGTTTCCTTCAGTTGATGATCTGTAATGTGTTGAGCATGTACTTGTATTTATTTCCAATATTTACATGGTAAATAACTTGTTAATTAACAGAACAAGTAGGTAGGAATAAATTAGAAAGTACATGAAGGGTTTCTAATGGGTTAGACTTAGAAATTCCAACTTGGTATCAAAGTGTGGTTGCAGATCACAGGAAAATTGAGGACATCAGCTGAGCAGAGCAGCAACAACAGAAAACAGTTGTCCCGAGTGACAAAAGATGTTCCTAGCAGAGAAGCAACAAGGAAGGGGTGAAGCAGTGCTTGCATCATCAAGTTTGAGTTGGGAAGAGGATCAACATAGTGGCATAGGGGAGCAGACTCGACCTATGTAGTGCTCAGTCATCTTTCTCAGTCAGGAAGGATTGACGCCCATGGCCAGGAGGTGCAAATTTTGCTGGTGCCAGGATTGTGCAAAGCCTAGAAGCTCTAACCTTCAGTTTGCTAGGGCGTAGGAGGCCATGGGTAAGATGCAGAGTGAAGCTGGTGGAGTACTATAGTCAGAACAGTATCTAACAGGGCAAGACCAAGGGTAGGGAGTTGCTGCTAAGCCGAACCAAGGGGAGGGAGTTGCCGCCGAGGCGGATTTCTAGCCAAGGAATCCAGATCAGTGGTGCAATTGCACAGATGATCGGAGAGGGGCATCTTGATAGTTGGCGGAAGGATTTCCAAGAGAAAAATCGAGACTCAAAGGGAGTCCAGAAGGGAACTTCTGGACGGGAAGTAGAGAGACTCAGCAGGAGTCGAACTGAGAACTTCTAGGTGGGAAGTAGAGAGACTCGGAGGAGTCGATAGAGAAGAGTAGAGAGATGGCCGTGAATGGGATGAAGGATCAGGATAGGCTGGACGGAGCATCCAACTTTGTGGTCTGGAAGGCCAGGATCCTATCTATTCTAGATAAACATCGTATCCTGGCCTTCACCTTGAGGGATGACGATTGTGCCATGAGAACTCATGTGCCACTTGAGAAGTGGGGACACGTCGAGCTGTAGTCAGGCGGACTAGAGGCGATGAGGGGCAAGATCCTCGAGGTACCCAGCCTCTTGGATTAGACCTTGTCATGGGAGCTCTGAAGAGGAATAGCAGTACTGGCGATGTCAATAGAGACAGATGCGGATGGAGCGACAGAGGGAGCTACAATGCAGGATTCCCAAGACATCGCAAGGCTAGCAGGCTGCAATAATGAGAGGCACGAGAGTGTTGCACCAGTGCAGGATGGCACAAAGAGGTGTGCAACGGTGCGAGATGTAGGGAGTTGTTGCAATAGCGCAGAGGTCAGAGAGGGAGCACTTGTCAACGACAGAGGGAGCTTCGGCATCGGGAGTGTCTCTAGCCTGACAGAGATGTCAAAGTTGGGAGATCAGTTACTTACTTCTCAGTAACTGAGTTGCAGTGCAGCAATTAGCAGTGGTGGTGCTATGGGTAGCATGATGAGAGGGGATGTAGTGCAGACGCAACAGTGGCAGTGGCAGGGCCATGGGCAACAACACAGATGCAGAGGGAACTGCCGTACAGATGCAGCAGTGGTAGTGGCAGAGCCATGGGTGGTAGTACGGGGTGCAGCAGTGCAGATGATGGACAATAGGCCTAGCATCAGGGACCGATGCCGGATGATCAGAGTAATACTTAGTGAGGAGTATTGCTAGAGCATAGTCCTCGCTAAGAGGGAGTGTTGATTTCGGGTAGCATCAGATGTGCTCTAGCCACGAAATTTGGTGGAGAGGTTAAGGCACATGAGATCTCCAATACCCAGAAAGGGTTTGGGTAGATTCTAAATAGTTTGGTAGATATTAAAATAATTAATATTTTTAATGGAGTCCCCAAGTCTAAACTTAGGGAAATTAAAATATTAATGTGAATTAATATAAAACTATGTTAGAATGGTCCAAAAGTCATGGATCAAGCCATATCTAATCTTAGCCGTTGATTAGGGACTTAATTCCGGTCATTGATTTGTCAACGAGAAAAGTATAAGAGGAGGCTTGAGGGTCACTTGGAGAATACACTAAGAGATCAAGATTTCGACTTTCTGGGGCTAGGTTTGCTGAGAAAGTTGAGAGAGTGATCGGGAGTTGCAGCTGAGGGGCAATGAATACAGAAGCAGAGAGGTAGAGATAGTGCCGAGAGGGTCAGCGCAGCAGACGGGAAAGCTGACGTAGAGGGCAGAAGTCGGAATAGCCGGGAACAACCAGAACTGCCGGGAACTGCCGGAACAGCCAGCAAAGCTGACGTAGAGGGAAAAAGTTGGAACTACCAGGAACTGTCGGAACAACTGGGAAAGCTGACGTAGAGGGTAGAAGTCAGAACTGCTGGGAACAACTGGAACTGTTGGGAATTGCCGGGAAAGCCGATGCAAAGGGTAGAAGCCGGAACTACCAGGAATTGTCGGCACTGCCGGGAAAGCTGATGCAGAGGGCAGAAGCCGGAACTGACGGGAAAGCTGACGTAGAGGGCAGATGAGGCTAAAGCGGTCCCTAGAGGCTGATGCTGGGGTTTTTCGTGGGGCAGATTGGAGCTGATGAGCTGCTGGAGTGTTTATCCAGGGTTTCAGCCAAAGCATCTGTGTCCGAAGGAGAGGTACTACTGCCAAGATTATTCTTTATTGGGTGAGTCAATTTTGGCATTCAAATTGTATTAAGAAACTACATAATAATAAAACCCTCAGATAGTTGCACCAATTTTCCCACATTGGGTTTTTCCGGGGACATTGGTCCAAAAACAACGATTTCACTTGTGTGCTTGTTTTGTTTCCTTTAGTTGATGATTTGTAATGTGTTGAGCATGTACTTGTATTTATTTCCAGTATTTACATGGTAAATAACTTGTTAATTAATAGAACAAGTAGGTAGGAATAAATCAGAAAGTACATGAAGGGTTTCTAACGGGTTAGACTTAGAAATTCCAACATTGAAAAGAAAGAGGGAAGGAGCTCACATGACTCAAGAGGTGAAAGAAGAAGAAACAAAGCAAAAGAAGGAAGATCCTCCAAATCTCTACTATCACTAAGTCAAACTCTTTACTTCAAATCTTATTTCAAGGTTTTTAGGATAGGAGCATGTAGGAATAAAATAAAATTGCATGACTAGAAACATCTTCTAGAATCTAGAAGCATGAAGTACATAGAATTCTAAATACTTATGAAGTAGCATTTATAATGAGAATAAAATGCATGGTTAGAAATGTCTCTGGAATATAGGAGCATGGTAGATATAGCTCAAGATATTCATGTAGAAGGAGCATACCTAGTATAGGACCTCATCCACGATGAAAGAAAATTGATCATGATTAAGAATTTTAGAAGACCTCCATCATCAAAAGAAAAGAAACATTTACAAGGCTAGGGTCTTTAAGATCCTATGATGGAATCTTCAAAAGAAGATTCATTAACCAAAGCAGATGTCTCATTGGGAATCCCATTCATGGGATTCAAGAAAAATGATGATATGCAGGCAAGCTAAGATGAAGCAAGAAGGGTCACACCAAGGACAACCAAATGAAGCTAAGATGATCAAAGAAGAATCAAGATGAGGTGTGTATGCATCAAAGTTTAGTCCTGTTATCATTTGTATATTATTGAGTCATGGGAATAGTTCTATAACATGATCTAGTAGGAAAGACTCTCTTTCACCAATGACATGCTCGAAGGCATTTACTAGAATGCAATAAAGGTCAACAAAAGGATATGCTCACATAAGGAGTATAAGATTGCTAACTAAGAAGCAAGAAGAAATGTTGACTAGTCCAGGAAGCAAGCAATGAAGAAGTGCTCTCAAGGAGCATAAGGTGATTGACAAATTTATCCAAAGAGAAGCAAATGAAGAGAGATCAAGCATGTGAAGAACACCATGATCACCGAGAATCACTATCTAACAAGATACTTTGAAGATACCTCCCGAAAGAAGGCAAGACAACTCTTACAAAGGAAGGAAGGACCTTTGACACCTATGAAGGCCTTGGAGATATGAAAGGTACAAATAATTGATTCTACTCTACAAAAGATGTCATGATGAAGAAGCCATCTAGCAAAAGCAAAAGCAATATTGAAGTAATATCAGGATGAAGTCATGATGCACTACTAGGTCGAAGCATGTAAACAAGCAAGTACGACAAAGCATCCATGAGAAGGGTATTCCGAAGCATGGACAGATGACAAAGGAGTAGTCAGAAGACGAGAAAACTTGAAGTATGACAAGAAAGCGACTTTCGACGAAGGAAGCAATGACATGACAAACTAGGAAGGAAAGTGATCGATGGATGGTGCCCTACCTAGAAGAATTTCAAACAAAGAATTCATGACATCAAAGAAAGGAAGGAGATCAAGTAGTTGAAAGAGTCCCTAGTTAAGAGGGAGCTCTAACAGGTCCCTGATCAAGAGGGATTTTTTGGATCACCCCTGATTACAAAGGAGTGACAATTGTGTTTTTCCATTTCATGTGTCATGCAGTAGACTAGGACTAACAACCGTAAGTCTAGATGAAGGCTATGAATGGAAATGTAGACACAAGATAGACACAACATTCTTGTCTTCACTTGGGAAGAAAGAATGGGAGGATTGGGTAATCATCTGACATCCGATACTCTTTTAGGATGTGTAGGGAATCCAAGACAAGAGTAGGCAAGAGGACCGATATTCTTTGAGGGCTGGGAATCCAAGACAAGAATAGTCCTAGGTCATACTCAGTGAACACCCAGGTGGGTATGTACCTTGAGAGACACTGATCAAGGTGTCTATAAGTCATTGGTCCCGCCAACGTTGTGATATGATCTATTGAGAGATAAAGCTGTCAGTTAAGGCCTTGCTTTGGAAACAATGTTGGTTATTATGATGCTATAACAGATGGATTGCAAATCTGGTTTCTCTTATGTGAATTCTTCAAGATTGAAACATAGCCAAACACCTTGTAATGTTGTATGAATACCTCCCTAGTTAAGAGGGAGTGTTGAAGGAAATGTAACTAGGTTAGGTCTTCATAAATGTACTTTTGATATTTGTATTTATTCAAGAAAAGAAATATTATTTTTATATTATTTGTCAATGAGTTTCTTGCTCATTGAAGTAGGTCAAGCACATGGATAAGTGCTTCTAGGAAGTCCAAAGGTCAGTATATTTATAAGACCTTTAAAGGGCATGTTACACTATGTATAAGGTCAAAGGAATACCTCCAAGACAAGTGCAAGTCCTCTCCATGCAACAACAACCTCCACAAGAAGCCATCTAAAGCAAGCATAACAAGTCGGCCTGCAAACTGTCCTCAAGTCAACCTTCTAGTCACCCTAAAAGGAGGGACAATCCACTATATATAGAGGTTGTCCACTCCACTATAACGCACTCATATACCTCTGAAATCAACGTAGTGAAGTAGCCGAAAAATACAAGGGAAAGCCCAGTCTAAAGGGTCTCCAAGACAAGCGAAGGAAGGAGGAAGAAGGCCGAAGTGAAGAAGACTGTTTCTAGGGCTAGAAATAGTCACACGTGCGAAGAAGTGGAGGGTAAGTCTGCGGCATTACAACAGCTAGAGAACAATCCATGAAATAGTATTGTTTGGGTGAGAAATCAAGTCTACAAGGACTCCCCAGCCTAGCGAAGGAGCCTATCTCTCTAGTGAAGGAAAAGGACCCTAATTCTCTAGGGTTCCTACTTCACGTGGGAAAAATTGGGAGAGCAAAACAATATTACAACCATACTTCAAAAAGGATCTCGTTTGGTTAAGGATAGAAGAGGAACATCTCACCTAGAAGGCTCACTCAAGGAAGGTCTATCTCTAGACAAGAAACAAAGAAGGAGGACAAAGTGCTGGGGAGCAAAGTGCCGGAAAGAGGAAGTCTATGTGCCGAGAAACCAAGTGCAGAAAAGAGGAAGGACTTGACTTGTGCTTGGAGGATGTTCTAGTCAAGGGTCTATGGTTTAGCAGTGATTAATAGGAAGCTTTAATAAGAGAAACTTACTGAAGGGGTTTCCTCTCTAAGAGAGAGAGGTTTTGGCCCTAGCAGAGAGCGAACATTTATGTTCTTGTTTTCATGTTTTTTGGTAGCAGTTTCATTAAGTACACACACATGCATTAATAAGAAGAAGAAGAAGAAGAAGATTAAGCTAACAAGAAAAAATAAAAAGACTCCACTAATTGTTATCAAGTCAAGAAGAATCATCACTACACCTAATTGCCTTAAATTCTTCAACATGGAGATCAGGTAAAAATAATAAGAGGTACTACAAATTATGTTCATTTGCAGTCAAATTGTGATACTAAGATAATGATCTCTTGAAAATTGGTAATGCATTATTGAGATGGCCAATTTTTAGAAATCATTAGCATTTGCAGTTTTTCCTTAACTAGGAATGAAATAATTTTTTTATAGAAAACTTGCTAATGATACTTCTAGGGTTTGTATGTATATAGAGCTCGCAATTTGTATGTTGAAAGATCTTAAAGATTTTTGGCATTTAGGGTGTGTGAACCCTAGCATAGTTTGGATCAAAAGGAACCCTAGGAGCAAAACCCTATCTAATCATGCCCACTATTAGAGGTAGATATAACCCTTGATGTTTAATGTGAGAACAAGGTTGGTGAACAGGTTCAAGACTAAGAGGGAGCTAATCCTTCTCAAAAGATAATTACTCTATATATTTCCTTGCTTATTAGCATTGGGCATTGTCCTTTTTCTTCTTTCATGGTCTTTTAACAAATGTTGAAAGCCAAGACAAGATTTATCTAAAAGCTTGACTAGCAGAAAGAAGAAGTGGAAGAACATGGCAAAGCATGAAGATGAAGGGAGCAGTTTGAAGCTTGAATCAAAGAAGTTGATTAGAGGGCAAGAGGTTTACTTACCTCAAATGGAAAGAGGGAGCTATAAAGACCCTGATGGATACAATATTAATTGAAGCTTGAAACACATTGATTGATGATTAAAAACTAAAGAGCATGAAGTAGAACTCTGTTGCAATATGAAGATAGACCTTACAAAGGAATGTTGACTTTAGAGGGACAAAGCAACAAGAATTCGATATGAAGAATCTGACACCTTGACTAGAGGCTACTGTGATTTGGCAACTCTGGTAATGATGAGATATGGCATGACTCCCTCAAAGGACATTTCGTAGAAGTATGTGAAGATGATGGAAAGATAGTAGTTGAGATAACTTGTTTGATGATATTGTATTGACAACTATTTGATTCGATTCAGAAACACATGGATTGTGTGGACAACATTGATGATGGCTTGGAAGAGCATGAGGGCAGAATTCTATTATGTAAAGAAGGCATGTGCTAACAACTGTGAGGAAGTTTGGCTTCTTGAAGATAATATATGAACCATTTGATGACAAAGTGGCATGAATATTGTGAAGATCGAGGAAGGTCAAAGTTCGATATGGAGTGATGCTATTAGGAGTCGAGAAGCCATGCAAGCTACTAGCCTACTACTAATATCCACGAAAGAATAAGTAGTTGATGAATAGGACAAGCTAAGGCTTGTGGTTATGTCTCCTTGGTTGAGAGGGAGTAAGGATCTCCTCCCTGGTTGAGAGGAAGTGATGTGGGACACTGTATTCTCCATGTGTCATGCACTAGGCCAAGACTAATAACCGTAAGTCTAGTGAATGCACTGGTAGGGATAATGGAGGATTGGATAAGCATCTAGGATTGATACTCCTCAAGGATTGAGAATCCATGATAGGAGTACTCCTGAGGACCGATACTCTTTGAGGATAGGGAAAGGTATCCAAGATAAGAGTAGTCGAAGAGGACCAATATTCTTTGCTAATTGGGAATCCAAGATAAGAATAGTCCTATACGGACATACGTGGTGAACATCTAGATGGCGTATGTGCCTTGAGAGGCGGTTGTGGTGGTGTCCAAATGTCTGTCTCCCAACATTGTGCTATAATCTAGTGGAGAGTTAGAACTTGTCGGTCAAGGCCTTGCTATTTTGTAATTGACAATGTTGGTTATGTTGTTGATGCTTGATGATGCTTATCAATCCGAACTCTTCTTATGTGAATATTTCAATTTGAGAGTATCCGTGTATCCTATTGTGTAATTATGAATACCTCCCTAGTTAAGAGGGAGTGTTGAAAAGTGTAACTAGGTTTGGTCTTCATCATTGTGTTGTATCATTATGCATTTTATGTAAAAAGCAAAAAGAAAAAAAGGGAAGAAAAATATTATTATTATTAGTAGTAGTTAAGCATTCTCTTCATCTAAGTCGCAGGTCACGTCCCCCAGGGTCACGTGTCCTGTATTTCACGTGTCGGACAATAAATATGACCTAAAACGTGTCAAACACGGTTTTGAACGTGTCCTCCAATCAAGACACTCGTGTTCGACGTGGCGAAAACATGCCCTAGTTTTTTTTCCTCAGAGGACACGTGTCCCACAAAAAATCACCCATAAAGCCCACGCAAGTTTCATTTTTTCAGTCATTTTTCGTCGTCGAAGCTCGCTGGAGTCATTGTTGTCTCGCTGGAGTTTCTTTGTTTGCTCACTGAGTCGCTGGTCATTGTTTGCATGGGGCCAGGTAAGCTTTTTCCAAATTCATGTATAATTTGTAATATCAGAAAGCCAAACAAACAGATGGACACTGTCTTGTAACCGAGTTATGTGAGGTAGATGAGTTATATTACTTGGTCATAACAATATTACAATTTACAATGGTTCACACTGCCGTGTCTATTCCCATTCTGTTGTCACAACTTTATTAGACTTGTCATTACAATGCATCGGAGACTGTTGCAGCCATCCGGTGTTTATTCCACTCTTGATGTTCTAAGCCTAACCCTACTTCAAGGATAAAACAACTACATAGTAAATGGCCATCTTTCCAGGAATACACCAACCTCAGCAGCCCATCAAATCCTCTTCGAGGATGCATATGCACTTGTGCCAATTAAATAAAGGGAATTTCCAATAAAGAAAACCTCCAGTGCCATGGTATGCATGTGCATGACTTCAGGATAAAAATAGAATGGGATAAGGTGTGCTAAAAATAATAGATTTCATGCCTAACAAGGCACACCCTACCTTATTTGACTTCCTGTTCTTTAAACTGCCAAAATCTGCACCTGAGATCATTCTTGAGCAAATGGGTTATGCCGTCTGCTGCTGGTGATATACAAGAAGGCTGTAACCAGTCACAGAAGGGTGATCTTCATTATTCATTGGAGAGTTTCCTGACTTGCAAGTGCCCACACTTTCACACCGCAATGTGATGAGGCTTGAAGTGGAGGTCAAGAGAAGTGTGAAGCTCATGTTGGAGCAATTCCTGCAACTCACATGTTGGAGCAGCATACACCTTTGGAATTGTCTCCAAGCTTGTCTTTGTAAAAAGTTAAAAACTATTCGATTTAGTCCAACAAACCGAATGCAAAAAGCTCTTCTACATTTCTGAATAGAACCTGCATTCTGTTGCTTGTGGTCTTAAACAGCCAATTTCATGTCATCACTATTGGAAGTGTCTTCCTGCCTTTTACTTAATGGAAAATCTGCATTTTATGGCTTTAATATCTAAGTTCTTTTAAATTTCTAGTTAGTAGTTTCTTATGTGCTTGTAGCCTCATACAATTGTTAATAAGTTAATGACATGAAGATTCAAGAATGAACATTGAACTATGAACAATGAACCATTGAACATTATTGATATAGTAAATTAATAAACTAATACTATATTTCTGTAACTTAAATATGGATCAAGAACTATATTCAGTATGATATATATATATATATATATATAATGTGTCCCCTCCTTTCCTATTTCTGGGGCCACTGTGTTCTCGTGTTTAATACTCGTATTTACGTGTCCTCCGATATATATATAATATATATATATTATATATATATAATGTGTCCCTCCTTTCCTATTTCCGGGGCCACTGTGTCTCGTGTTTAATACTCGTATTTATGTGTCCTCCGTGTCTCGTGTCTTCGTGTCATGTGACTTAGCTCTTCATGCTTCCAGGATTGATTAAGTCAAAGAGTCAAAGTCCTATTTGGACTTCTTGTAAAAAAAGGAAAAGGTATTTTCAAAAATGTAATTTGGGTTAATTCACCTCAAGAAGCCAAGTCATTCATCGTAGATGACATGTCGGCTCACTCAAAAGATGTGTGTTTTCGCATATGCAAACAACTATATATTGGCATACATCCTCCATGAAAATGGCAAACAATTCGGTGCTTTTCTGTGACGAGCTCTGAGGTGAAGATATACGAAAATTAGAGGCTACTTTATGGTGAAGACATGTGAGTTTCTTGGGCTATTGATCTGAAGAAATGCGAGGTCTCTATGGCAGAATGTCTAAGAAAAATGTGAGTTTTCTTGTGGCAAAATGTCTGAGAGAAATGCAAATTTTCTGTGGCAGAATGTCTGGAAGAAATGTGAATTTTTTATGGCAGATGATCTGAGATAAGATCAAGTTCCATGTGACATCTAAGCTGATATTGATGGAAGTTACTGTGACTGAGATTGATGCTATTTCCTGAGACTAAGATGATGAATTTGGAGGGCTTGACTTGTCATCTTGGAGATTGGATTCTTGTATTAGTCTTGGGTCTTGGATTTCTCACTTTGATTTGAATCTATAAGAATAGAAGTTGGTTGGGTTTTCCCCCTTGTGGGGTTTTGCCCTGGCTTGGAGCCTATATCTTTGTGTTCTTTGTCTCTTGTGATCTTCATGTTTTATACTTTTGGTAATTTCTTGATAAAAGAAGAGAATAAAAATTTAATAAATAAGTCAACAAATTCACAAGTAATTATCATGATAGAGAAATCAACCCTAATACATAAGCCTATTGATTTCTCAACAACCTCTGTCTAGGGGGGAGTTTGTGTACTTCAGAGACAAGCTTAGTGTGATGCAAAATGTCTCCCTCGTTGAGAGGGAGTGTTGATGTTTTTGCAGCATTGGGCAGACATCCTCTCATGGGGTCATGTTGATTTGACTAGGGGAGAATGATATATTCGCCCATGGGACCATGCTGATTTGACTAGGGGAGGTTGGCCTATGATGCTCACATTGTGCTCTAGGATGGAGTGATCTATTTTTTATAGATCAGGTTTGAATTGTTAATTGGTTGGGATTTTTCACCCAACAATGGGGTAAACAATTATAGTCTAATGTTGAGTTGTGATGTAGTCTCCATTAGTGTAGGGGTTTTTTGTGATGAGAAGCCACCTTGATGGTTCTCCACTCGACAATAAAGTTTTCTATAAATAGACAAGAATGTGAGAGGCAAATTATCAACATAGCAAGCTTCATCATCATTTTATTTCTCTTGGACAACTACACATGTGATCCGTACAACCAAGTTTGACTGAGTTTGAGCAGCTTTGACAACAACCAAGGTTGCATGTGCGAGGGTTTGACTAGCTGTAGTTTGACCATAGGGCCAAAGTTTGGCCAAGATGAAGTTTGACCGTTGAGTTGATTTTTGATTGTTTGATCAGTGTGTTGATTTGTGGTAACATCGTATGTGCTCTAGCCATGAAAATTGGTGGAGAGGCTAAAGCACATGAGATCTCCAAGACCCAGAAATGGTTTGGGTGGATTCTAACCGGTTTGGAAGATATTAAAACAATTAATATTTTTAATGGAGTTCCTAAGCCTAAACTTGGGAAAAATAAAATATTAATGGGTATTAATATAAAACTGAGTTAGAATGGTTCAAAAGTCATGGATCAAGCCAAATCTAATCTTAGTCGTTGATTAGAGATTTAATCTCAGCCGTTGATGGACCAACGAGAAAAGTATAAGAAGAGGCTTGAGGGTCAGTTGGAGAACACTCCAAGAGAGATCAAGAACTCGATTTTCTGGGACAGGATTTGCTGAGGAAATTGAGTGAGTGATCTGAGTTGTAGCCGAGGGGCAGTGAATACATAGTAGAGAGGCAGAGTTAGTACCAGGAGGATCAACGTAAAATCTGAAAAATGGTTGACGCAGAACTAGCTAGAGGCCACGCAGAGGCAGCCAAAGGCCACACAGAGGCAGCCAAGAGCTGCGTAGAGCCAGAGAGGGCCAGTGTGTGAGACGCAGAGGCTCTAGAGGCTGATGCAGAGCCTAGAGAGGCTGACGCTGGGGCAGAGAGGCTGACGCTAAGCTAGAGAGGTTGACGCAGGGCCTAGAGGCAATGCTGGGAGATTTTTCGTGGGACACATTGGGAGTTGGAGAGCCAGATAGGGTGATGCAGTCCCTATCAGAGTGACGCAGAGCAGCAGAAGCTGCATTGTTGTTGTGGGATCGTTCATCTGTAGATTTAGCTAGAATATCTGTCTCCAACTGAGAGGTACTACTGCCGAGGGCATTCTCTGTTGGGTGAGCCATTTCTGGCACCTAGGTTGTATTTTGAAACTGCATAATAATAAAACCCTCTGAATAGCTGCACCGGTTTTCCCGCATTGGGTTTTCCCGGGGACATTAGTCCAAAAACAACGGTGTCACTTGTGCGCTGGTTTACTTTCAGTTGATGATTTGTATGTGTTGATACTAGATAGTAGATACTGTACTTGTATTTATTTTCAGTATTTACATGGTAAATAACTTGTTAAGTAATTGAACAAGTAGGAAGAAATAAATCAGATAGTACAGGAAGAATTTCTAACGAGTTAAACTTAGAAATTCTAACACAGCATTGACTAAATAGGTGGTTGACCAGGTTTCACTGGTATTTTGACTTGGATATTGGCACAGTTTTCTAGTCAAATTTCTGATTTATAAAGGTTGCTGAAAATATAATTTCCCCTGAAGAAACGATTGATGGGTTTTCTTCCAAGGTTGGGTTTCCCATGTGAAAGATTTTGTGTCTACTGTACAATGTACATGTCTGTCTTTCTATGATCCTTACTGTTTCCACTGCATTTACTGTTGATATTTCCTGCGTAATTATTCAATGATATCAGTGGCTTGAGAAATACTGTTTAAAATCATTATGAAGTAATTATCAGAGCAGAAATTTGTATTCTATTGCACTTGCCATATAATTTCAACGGGATCTTGTCTTATTGCTATTGCATTTTGATAGTGACTTTTGAAAGGGCCTTTACTCTCACTTTCAGTGATATAAATTCTGCAATCACTGGTCATTTTTTTGTATGTTATTACAGAGAACAATATTTCCATTTATCATCTATAATCAACCGTCATAGTTACTTCCTAACTCCATATGCATTATTGGATAATTGCCAGTAGTCTTTCCCTATCAAACACCTCTAAAGTAAACTCATAAAATCTTATAAAAATGTGTTATTAAAGCAGCAACTCTTCATATCAGCTTGAACATAGTTGCATAAGGCTTAGTAATCCTGACCATTTACTATCTTGTGCTTAATGTTGTGAATACAATTTGGTATAGTTTGCAGAAAAAGAAAATTAAATTAAATAACATCTAATTTAATAACGGTTTATTGTTACTGCAGATCAGAGTGAAGAGGAGACGGGTCCTCCATCACCAGTTCAGATATCAAAAGGAGGTTTCAAAATGGGTATAGGAACTATTGTGCGTAAGGCAGCAATTGCTGCATCTACAGCAGCAAAACATGCCTATGATGCTGTTGGTGCTGCTAAAAGGCCAGACTCTGAACTGTTACCTCTAAGATGCTGCCTGATGTCACTTTCACTTCCATGGGAAAATATTGCTCATGATTTATTATTTAAGGTAAGGTGAACTTCAATTACTCATCTCCATAAAATTTATCTGTCTTTAAATTTAGATCGAGAAACCTAGCCTAATTACTGCAGCATAGCTACCAGTGCAAAAAGCTTGATGAAAAAAGATACATTTTTTGTCATGTTTGAAACTGAATATCTATTTTCCACAACTTTGCAGGGTTTGTCAAAAACAGACTTTTAATGTACATCTGTTTGTTTTCTCCTATATCCTGAACTTGCACTCAAGTGTCTACAGTCACATGTAGTGTGCTTCTCAACTGCGAAGAGGAATTAGACAGATCTTCTCAATTGCAAAGTGGAAATATGCAAATCAGATTCCATAGCTGAAAGATCATTGCTTTAAAGAGAATATTGCGCATCAAGTATTCAGTCTTTTCTCATTAACTTGCAATTTTATGCATTTCTCTGGGGTGGGTTAAAGCTTGGGAGTTATTCTGAAATGTAATAATATAAGGGATTGTATTTCCACGCTGATGTACTCACTTATTTAATTTGTATAAACTGCTATGCCTAAATATGTTTTCCCAAGCATACAAAATAATATGCTTTCTATTTAAGATTGGCACGAGTTATTTTCCCATCTACTTTATAGCCATTATGTAATGCTACATCCACATTTAGAGCCATGACATGTGGATGCAATGTTAGTGAGCTGCAAATTTAATCTGATATATAATATTCTTAAATACTTTTGAATTCTATAGATTCAGAGCTTTTTGAAGATTATATGACTAGGGTGATTAGAAGCACTTATACCCATTTATCCTAAAAGCGGCATGACAACAACTATGTTGTGAGGACAATGTTAGAAACCATCAATATAAAATACATGTGAGGGATATTTGGACAAGAACCATACCATCAACCATTGTTATCTGATATGATTAGAAATGGAGCTAGATGAGAAAGTTGGACACGACTTTTTAGCGATCTAAGAGAAACTCAAGAACTTGCTTGGAAATAGAAATAATATTCTCAACTATGGTTGAATGCTCATGGAAGATGAGGTACTAGAAATAGAGAGAAGACCTCTTCTTGTGAGTGCAATGCTGCCTCTTACTAATGCTACATGCAAAATGTTACGCTCCAAGAATTCATGATTACCAAATGACCTCTTTTTAATATTGCACTAATATTACATCAAAAGGGCTCACTTAAAGTATGTTATCTAATCGTAGGGATGGGGTCTTGTTGTCGCCTAAGATGCATACCTAGACAAATGTGGGAAAAGTCTTCAACCCCACAAGGGATGGTTGTCAGGGCGCAACACTCCGAGAAAGGGCTATCACCTATTCCCAACTCTCTCCATTTAGGTTCTCTCCTAGCTAAACCAAAGGAGGTGGTACCTAAAGATAATTCTAAGAAGGAAACTTGTTAAGGACAACAAGCTCTAGGAGATTATGATGTTAGTTGAATTAGTTAAGGGTTTACTAGTTTAGCAACTTAAAATTAGATCTTAAGACTAGATTGATCAACAAATATGAACAATTAGGAGCATATAACAATCAACAAGTTATATAATTCAATTATGTTCACCATGTGAATGTACATATATGCTTGTTTGTATTTCTTATATAAATACAATCATGCCTTTTCGTCCTGAAAAAAATTCAATTATGTTCACCATATAACCTGCAAGACAATTATAGTTAGACCAGTGCCAAATATTTTTACACAAAAGATATGCCCACAAATGAATCAACAATACTTGCAAATGAGATAAATCAAGAAAATCAATAAATTGCACAATTGGACAAGCTGCAAAGCAAGGGTTTACTGAAATAAACCACAAGAGATTATGCACAACTTGAGATATGAGCAAGAGAAATAAAACAAGGCTTGAAAATAACTTATACTTGTATTAAAGAGAGATGCTCTAGAAGATAAAACAATATCAAGGGACAATGAGCATGTAATTGAAATTGACAAGTACAAGAGCGATAAAATTTAATGCTCGCAAGTAGAATGAAATGCTCACAATTTAACTTGTGCAATAACCAATTGCAAAATGAAACAAGGTTATGTGAGTGTGTGAAACAAAGTGTCTTGGTAAATTTTAATCAAAGCCCAATCTACGGTGAGACTTCCTCCCAGTTCCTCAAAACTTGGTAAAGATTGAGGTGAATTGCAAGAAGGCTAGGATGAGGAGGCCCTTGTCCTTCATTAACGATACCCACCTAGACTTCAAGACAACACACGTGTCTTTGTTTCTATGGGGGCTTGACCACAAGAGAACTGTGAGATCATGTGTTTTAACCTTTGCTCCAAACTCAAGTTTTTTGAATTGAATGATAGTTAGGGAAAGTTGTCCTAAAATTTCTATCAACCAAGCTTACCTTTGGAAGTAAATTTTAGAGAAAGTGAAGCTAGATGTAAAATGCAAATCAGAGAATTAATCCAAGTGCCAAATTGATGTACAACTAGATACCGAAATGCTCAAAATATGAAATGACTTAATGGAATATGAACTAGAAATATTACCCCACTTATAATTGGTAGATTTAATTGGTTATACTGTGCTTTTAAGAGTGCTTAATGACCAAAAGAGCAAATGTGAATTATACAATGAGGCACAAGCTAATGAAATGCCAATTAGATTTAGATGTTAGAGAAACTACTTCAACTAAAATGCAAATGAGATCAAGACTAGAGCTACTCAAATGCAAATTAGATAAAGTAGTGCTGATTAGGAGATTAGAAACTAGATCTACTAATGCAATACACTAACATTAGAGGAATTTTGAGGTCTAAAATGGGCCTCCTAAGAAGAATGTACAACCAAAATAAACTTTATAAGAACTAATAAGATTCAAAATGATGATGTCAACCATGGGGATGATTCATCATTTTTAGAGTAAAAAAGTAAAAAATAATAAATAATTAAATAATAAAGCTATGTTTTCAACTCTTCCTAATGTTTCACTCGAATTTCAAGTACTCGTTGGATGCAAAATTTAATTCCTCATCCAAAGAGTACCCATGTTGCATACTTTAGATGGACTCTGCTACACGAAAAATGAGAAACACATGAAAAAATGTGATTGCAATCATGTTTTTCATGTATTTCTCATTTTTCTTATAGCAAGGTCCATCAAAAGTATGCAACATGAGTACTCCTTGGATGAGGAATCAAACTTTGCATCCAACGAATATTTTCACTCGAAATTTGAGTAAACCCATAAGGAGATAAGTTGAAAATACGAGTTGAAAAAATAGTTTTTTCTTCTTTCCCTCTTAAATTTGATGATGTAATCATATCTTATTTATTATTTCCACTATTATTTTATAATTTCCTTAGGAGGCCCATTTTAGACCTCAAAATTTATCTAATGACTAATTTAGCAAGTTAGTAACCAATCAATCAAGAAGCTCTCTTACCAAATGAGGAGAAGGGATATCGTGGGAGAAACCCCCATGTTGACTTAAGAAAACTCTTTTATTATTATTACAAGAGAAAACCCTCTTAGACAATGAGAGAGGGTTTCAAATCTTTAAAGAGGGTTTACAAAATATAGAACTTTGAAAGAGAAACACCCCTCCTCAAGATACATGATACAAATGAGAAACTTTACAAGGATATAACAATGAATGATAATGAAATTCCTCAAAACACAACTCTAATTCCTCCAAGTATTTTCGCTCAAATCCTTAGCCGTCAAAGATGAGAACAAATTGTGCAAATGAGAGGCCTCTCTAGGCTTGCGTCCTAGAAAGAAATGCCTCAAAAAAAAATCAGCTTCCACAAAAAGTTTTAAATTTGAATTTTCCAAGCCTCCAAGCTATGCTTCTTTCGAAATCAATCTTGAATTTCTCCAAAAAAATTAAAATTAAAATTTTTATTCCAAACCCTTGAATGATTTGTGCTCAAGAGGAAGGAGAATCTCCTCCTATGCTTGCAGCTAGGAGTGATGAGCCTAAAATTGTAGACGCCCTTGTTACCCACCACTCGTGGAAGACACCCATAGGAAAAAAAACTCCTACCTTGCATGGTGAAATCCACAATCCCAAGAATCCTGATGGCAAACAAGCAAATTGGCTTTTGGCAGGAATGCTTATTACACTGAAATATAATAGCATAAAGATCTCCTCATACTCATTTAGATTTGAGGAGGCCTTAGGAGACAAAAACAACATAATTTGATAATAGTGGCATCGAATAAACATAATATTGCAATAACAGTCTACTACAAGGAGAAAAATGATGGCCAAAGGGAATTTGGACATGGGATAGTGGAATTTTGCGTGGAGGAACAAGTGATACCATGCAATCCAAAGCCCTACATGGAGAGAGTCAAAACTGATCTTACACATAAGAAATCAACCATGTAGGTATGTCAAACCAAGGTGCGCAGAACTGGGTTGCTCTGAGAATGGCAGAGCGGAGGGCGGGAATATAAAAAACGAAGACTAACAACTAGGGGGGAAATAAATAAGGTAGAGAAACATTGAGTAGAGTGGCTTGCAAAGAAAAGAAATGGTTTGCGAAATAAATGCCCATGTGGAGCAAAAAAATATTATGCGTAGAGCTAACAGGTCGAGGGAGCATAGAAATGATAGATGCAAAGATGAAAAGATTTGGGAAAGACGCAGAGTTGATGGGCTCCAGAAAACGCCCAGGCTTGGCTTTCTCTAATACCATTGTTGGAATACACAACCCGATTTAAAAAATAGGCATGAATTACATTATTATTCAGAAAGATGTTACATATAAATACATTAAGTGACCCTTGGATTCATCTTCCAAGGTCTCTTGGACTCCATTGAATATTCAGATTCCACAACCAATCCCTTAGAGGATTAGGTGTCCAACGATGAGCCATGGAATCCACATCCAAATTTCATGTCAAACACGCCTTGAGTAGGGCCTATCTTGTGCTTTGTAGGTGTTGTTTATATCAAGTGAGTGCAAGAAGCTATGTTTAAGACGTAAGGTCTATGGCATTTCCTATTATAACCATGGAAAATGAATAAAAAAATTGATTTTGAGATTAAGCCCCTTTCTTCCAACCTTAAGTGTTTTAGGCTTTAAGGCACATTTGTTTTTGCATAGAGGAATGCACATGTCCTTTTAAGAACATGCGCATTCCAAAATGAATGTATTCTTTGATAAATAAACACATGATTTTATTGCAAAGTACATGGAAGGAAGTATGGAAAGGCACGAATAGGACATGTGTGGAGATTTGGCAAAGACTAATGTAATTCAAAGAGGGATACATGCACATTTCTAGAGTGCATGCAAGCTCCTAAAAGTTTGAATGAGCACACATGCATGTTTTAATGATATCAAGAGGAAACTAGTTTCACCTACAGAAAAAGGGTTTTTCTTCTTCAAATGATGCTCTTCCCCTCATTTAGTTATATGGAGTGATTCTTAGTATTGTATACACTAATTTGTTGAGTTATTGAATTACTGCAACATGTTTGATATTGTTATAGTAGTGGAAACCCTTCATCAATATAATAGTTTAGAGTCAATGGTTAATTTTGTCAATGGTTAATTTTTTTGATAACAACATTTTAGAAAGGCCATGTCAATAATGATTAGAAATATGAGTAAGTGGTCTTGCTTTTAAGCATGGTCTAATAAATACAAATCATAAAATACTAACCATGGTTGGAAATATGACCATAATATTTTTGTTTAAACTTTGTATCTTAAATATAGATAATCAATTAAATGATTAGAGGGTATCTTTGAATTTGAATTTTAGATATTAAATATGATATATAATGATCTAGATTTGATTATTATTATAAATTATTTTATTCTATTGTATGATTTTCAATTTAACTCTTTTATATTAATTTATATGGAGCAAACATCAATTTCAAATTTGAAGAGAATAGCATCTTGATATAGAAATAAAAACACCTTACATTATAAATCAGCCAATTCACTATTAACTTAATTACCTAAGTTTTGAACTCATTTCTTTTATAAATACTACATATCTCATTTATAACATTTCTCATATATATATATATATATATATATATATATATATATATATATATATCAAAGAATCAAAATACTTTGCTCCACATACTTTTATTTACCAATTTAATATTATACTTTTATCTAAATACTAATAATATTAACACCAACTATTTTCCATCTAAATAATTTTGTAAACCTAAAACTTCTCAATATATCATATATACATCCAAAATTGATATTATTAAGAAAATATAATTTTTTATAATTATATATATATAAATAAATTAATTAATTTTCAAAATAATTTTATACATGTCTGTCTCAGCTGCATTGAGAAACACATTTTGTGTGTCTCTTTGAATACCGGGTTCAAGTGCGAAGGGTCCAACTCCAGTGGATTCCTCTGATGAATAACAATATGCTTGACTCTAGTTGCTATCAATTTTGTTTAATTTTCTATGTTATATATGCTAGTTAGGCTCTTATGGTATGGTTATTTAGCTTGTAGATGGTTTCAAGACATTCAGTCCTATAAGGCACTATTAGACAGAGTCAAACTTTATTATTTCTGGATGGCTTATAATGCTGTTTGTTGGTCAATAAACCTAGTTTTCCAATGTGCAGGTTGAGGCCACTGAACTCCATTACGATTGTAACCTGCTTTTGTTGAAAATGAATGAAAAGGTCCTGTCAAGCTTACAAAAAAAAATTATACCTAAATACTTCTAAATATCAAATTTCCTAAACTCTCTTATTTCCCTAATGCGTTTTAAAGCTTTCACCAAAAGCCCATTACACCATGTAATTTCCTCCCTGTACTTATTCACATTTTAAACACTTATTTTAAAAGATTCATATACTATTATGAACCCCCTTTTTAAGGGTTTCACAACATATCCATATACATTGTGATTCCCTTGACCACTTCTCAGTGTCTTCAAAGTCCACACACTATTTAAACGTCATAATGTGAAAGTAAATTAAATGAAAACTTGTTCCTATTCTCAATAAGGGTAGAGATTCATCCACATTCATGTATCCCTTATTGCAGACCAAAATGATCTTGTGAAGGGTTATTTTGGATCTATTTTGCAATACCAATTCAATATTCTTAAAAAAATTAGTGCATAGTCTGAATAAGGTGAGGTTTCTATGAGACTGTAAAAAAAAATTAATTCCAAAAATATCATAAGTTGTTTAAAAAGAATTAAATTTTTTAATGTGGAATACAAATAAGGGGATTCATCAAGTTTAAGATGGTCAACCAACAACATTTTTGGTTGATCAAAAGTTATTATACAAAATACTTTCACAAAAATAAGTGAGAAAATAAATTTTACTTTCAAATACACTCATGAACTTGACAAATAACTTTATATAAGAGAACTACCTTCCAAATACATCGAGAAAAGTAATTCAGTAAAGAAAATGAAATTTACGCATTGTAACGTAACAATAAACATTCAAACGGAAATCCTACAGTGATGTGCTATGACATGGAACTATCTGATGTGTAACTAAATACTTGAAATAATTTGTAACCTATCTTGACACTATCCACCTATAAGACAGGAAGATAATACCCAATTCCATCTAACCGAACATTCTCAGCTCTGTTTTAAATAAAAGCATGTCATGAGTATTATGCTTAGACATGTACCACTAGTAAAATATATAGGCACGCAACCTGCGTCTACTTAGGCTTGTTAGTTAGATTGAGGAGGAAACAAAGACACTGCCATAGATCCATGAGAAAGTGAGTTTACTATGGGAGCAAAATGTGTAGTTCTCTCTACACGTCATTTATGAAAGTTGGTCGTGTTGGCTCAACAGAAATCTCTGGATTAACAAGGAAACAAAGACATTGTAATAGCTCCGTGAGATGTAGAACCTGAGCTTACTGTGGAAACAAAATACGTAGTTCTCTCTACACCGTCATCTATGAAACTTAGTTTTGTTGGTTGTGTGATAACCTCTAAATTGTTGGTTAACATCAGCAATTCCTCTGACATTGTCGGTCGTAGAGCCCACTAGCCATGAGTGCAGAGAAGCACAATTTTGATCACTCTTAGCATCTGCTCTTTTGGTTAGTTCCCCTCTAATGACAAGTCAACAATATGCAAAACTTGATCACTCTGGAATTGATTCTAAACCTGCACCATCAATAAAATCCTCAATAGGTGGTTGTAAATGAGCTTCTTATCATAATCATGGGAACCAAACTTATCTAGCAAGCTAGAGACGCACCCATTCCAGTATAAATTGCATAGAGGCATTTGTTCTTACATACACAGACTTTCACCCAATCACGATTTACAGTAAATTCACGACCCCATAACTACTATGTCCACGTTTGAAATTGCTTCTTTTCAAATTTCAAAATTTAAATTTTCCCTTTTGTCATTGCATGGATTCAGATTAGCAATTGAATTTGAAAGGAAAAGCATTGAATGTAGGCTATCTTGCAGACATTTTATTTTTTCACCATATGACTTGTACAAGCCCATATAAACTCCACATTGAAACTTGTGCAACTTTATTGATTAGAAATCAAGTATTTATACATCCATAATGTCGATACTATACAGTTATGTCTGGACGGTAAAAAAATGAAATCTACAACTACTTACAACTAATAATTTACATTTACAATCTTGAAGGATTAGTGAACATTCCACCCTAAGGGACATCAGACATGTCAAGTAACATTATGAACTTTTCAAACTTTTCATGTCCCGGTGCCTTTGCAAATATGTATGTGATCTAATCTGAAGTAGGACAATGTGTTAGATGAATAACTTTGGCCTCTACATAATGTTGAATCAAGTGATATTTGGTCTTAATATGCTTTCTTCGATCATGAAATTGTTGAAGTGTAACTAGGTTCGGTCTTCATAATGGCATGATCTTTGTAAATGATGTAATGAAAAGAAATAAATTGTTTTTGTATGCCTTGCTACATGGGTTTCATGAGAAGTGTCATAGGTCAAAATACTTCTTCTTGATGTCCTTAGGACTTTATTATTTTGTCAAAGAAGTCATGTCATGTATAAAGAAGCTCTTCATGAGCCCATGTAATTGTATACAAGTCCAACAGTGTGTAGCAGCCCTCCAAGACCAAGAACAATCCTCCGAAAGCAAGCACAAGAAGCCTGCAAGTAAAACAATAAGGAGATCTTCACGTCGGCTCCAAAATGAATTAAAATACATAATTAAAAGTCATGCTGGCTTGGATAAAGGACATGACGGTTCATGAATTCACGTCGCCTCAAATATGTTGCACAAACCACTATAAATACCCGTCTAGGGTCAGCGCAAAAAGGACAAGAAGACTTCGCATTTCCTCTTAATTTTCGCATTGATGGAGCATATATGCACCATAGAGAGGCATCTATTTAGGGTTTGACCACTACCTCGTATAGGTATAACGAGAATAAGAAACTAGGCTTGTTTCATGGAAACACGTATGATCTTAGATCTAAGGAACGCATGACAAGAAGACGCAAGGAATTTTGTGCTAGTATCATTCTTGGCATACCTATGAATTAAAGGTGCAATCAAGCTAGATCTCGGATGGATGGAGTAGAAAAGACTTCGGATGAGGACGCATTATTGGTATGAGTTCTGGGTTAGATTTATTCTTGGCATAGTCATAATTCTTGTGATGACAATCTCAACATTTTTGTGAATGGAGTCTTATCGCCTTGGCACATTTAGTCTCACAGTATACAGATATGCCTCCTAGCAATCTTGATATGTATCTCAGTGATATCACAACACTACTAACAGTCTTGGCATATATATATGAGTATTTGTGCTCCTACGAACTTGCATACCCTTAGCAGATCTAAAGCACAATGATGAACCTGTTTACAATATTCGTGAAGGTAAAGTCACAGTCCTAATCTCATTGACCATCACAATTGTAGTGCAATGAGAGGGAGCAATATCACAGTCTCTTCATAACAAGAAGGAACAAAACCATAGCCTCTGCATAATAAGAAGAAGTAGTGACAAGGGAGATCAGTCTCATCATGATGGAAGGAGTGACAAAGATCATCATAGTCTCAGTATGATCTCATGATCCTATCTCAGTTATGATCCCAGTCTTGAATATCATGATCTCAATGAAGACGAGATCTCAGTGATGTGATGAAGAGGCAGTAATGAAGATCTTAGTGAAGTATTAGTGATGGATTCAATGGTGTAGTAATCATGATGATCTCAACAATGTTCGAGAAAAAGGATTGATGTCTTGGTCTTGGAGAGGCAGAATATGTCAAGGGTCATGGCCTTGGTATTCATCAAATTGGAATCTCTATAAGAAGAATTTTGTGTGGGTTTTCCTCTCCAAGAGGGAGAGGTTTTGGCCCTGGCAGAAAACCAAATATTATGTGTTCTTGTCTCTTTTGTTTTTGGTAGCAGTTTGATGAAGTAAACACACACACTAATAATATACAGAAGCATCAAGCTAAGATAAACTGTATAAATACTTCACAAATTGTTATCATGACAAGAAGAATCACTCAAATTTCTAAATGCCCAGATTCTTCAACATGGTATCATAGGAAGTGGGTTCATAAGTGAAAGGAAGCACATAAAAGATACGTTCAATGATCAAGTTTCTATAAGGCATCAAAGCAAGCTGAAGGATATCAAGATCTATATTACAGAATCAAACCCTAGATCAAAGGATCAGTCTTCAACAATAATATTCAATAACAAGGGTTGTTGTCTATGCAATCAAGGAGACAATATTCAACAACAAGACCTTTTTAAGGTGTCCAAGACTCTCATCAAATGAAGCTCAAAGGACCTCAAATCGAAGTCTACATCAACTCAAAGGAGGTCCTAGAAGTAGTCTTGATCTGAACTACGATTGAAGGCCATAAAGTATGAACATCATCGAAGGATCATTTCCTTACCCTAGAAGGAAAATAGTCAAGAGAAGCAACAAAGTATTCAAGAAGAAGTCCTCATACATCTTATTCTACCAAAATCAAAGCAATCAAGGTGAAGACTTCATCTTCACAATCAAGTAAGTATCTTTTCATTCTATAATGAAGTTGGTTCTATGACTTCATGAATGCAATGAGATCGATAGATAGGTCATCAAAGGTCCTTGCATAGAATAAGAAGGTTTGACAGAATCCTTATGGAGAAAAGGAGTCAGTAAACAGGTCTCCTTTGAATTCATCTCTATGTAGCAAGAAAGGAGACATACAAGAAATATATAGAAGATATACTTTCCGAAATGCAGTGAAGTAGGTCATATCACTTAGAACGGATTGAAGTATCAAATAGTAAAGGAATATCTTCATGAGATCTTAGTTATGAGATCTGGGAAAAATGATGAGAAAATAATCATCATTGATATTGATATTGATAAGCAAGGTAACAGTGTCCATGAACAATGTTAATTTTAGGTATTGTCTATGCTTAGAGCAATTTATTTCAATTTTCACAGTTAGCTCAATATCTTTTACAGATTAGCAATCACATCAGCATAATAGTAAATTATAGATAGAACATAAACATAAATTGCAGAAGACAAGAGGACACAAGATGTGGCACGAGCCAGGGACAAACTCCAATGTGGGGAAACCCTTGATCAATTCTTCTTATATGGTCTTCAATAGTTTAGTAGAGAGAGAGAGAGAGAAAGAGAGAGAGAGAGAGAGTACATTTACAACAGAAGTCAACACTTTGACTTATCTAAATAAGAGCATAGATCATCTCTAAGAAGATGATACATGAGGTAGCTGAACTCAGTTGAAGACATGTTGCTTCAACTGACTTTCCAAGGTGACTCCATCACCATGCTGCACCTATCAATGTGTTGCTCCTCATCATCATGTTGCACCTCACTGGGTTGCACCATGCTGCACCCATCATCATTATGCTGCATCTCATCATACTTCACTAATCATGACTGTACCCATCACTGTGCTCAATGTATACTGCAAAGTATCATTTAGGCTGCCCTTCATCACAAGCTCCCATCACCGGGCTGCACATTACACTGCACTAACTTGTAGCATCAACCATGTTATATCCAACCATAATGTTGCATCTCCTAGAATATTGTCCACCTCCAGCTGAGGGACACTACTTCTGTCATGATGACACATAGCCTTAGCTACTGGCTATGGCCTATGGCCTAGCCCAACAGCAAGGTAAGCTATGATCCCACAATCTGTCATCAACATGTGGCCCACTGTAATACAAACTACTAGTAAGAACTTCTTGTGACAGTATACAGAATCTCCTCATAAATGAAGAGACCTCTCCAATCAAGCAAGTCAAAGCATGACCCAACACAAGTTACCTTGATTTTTGGTCGACCTCCTGCTGGATTCCACTGTATTCTCGGTGTCTTGCGCCCTCCCTGTATCCAGTGCTTCCCTGTATCCACTTGAGACTCTATGCGAGAATTAGGTCCCTCGCTGTTGACAGTCACACTGGGTGTAGGCTTGTCCTTGATTCTTAACAAATGCAATGGAATTATTTCGAGCCTTTTGTTTCTAAACTCCTGAAAGCTTTCAAAATATTCAGGAATCAGATTCGCCTTTGCCCACTTGAATGCTTAATCGAAGGATTCAGTTGACTATAAAAGGTCTTCAGCATTATTAGCCTCATGGTTATAAGGCTTGATCTTTACTGCAATAGTAATGTTATGTGCTATTTTGTCTCGATCAAATTGCCTTTTTCAGCAAAAGTATGGAGCTTGAGGCTTCTAGGCTTACTAACTCCTTGGTTGCATGGCTAAAATTTGTTAATGAAAAGGAACCGCACTGAATAGGAAAAGATGGCCATAATGACTTTTTGCTCTCTTTTAGGGTCTTGGTCAAGCCATTTTCCATAGTCTGGTTGACTATTTTTCTTGCTAATAATTTACCAGAGACATACAAAGGGAGGACGTGTGGGTCCAATGTACTGCCAAAAACCCTGATGTATGTAAGTCATTCTTCAACAAAATACTTGCCGACTACAAGAAGGTCTGTAGCGGCTTCTTTGGAAAACTTGTGGGCTTTCTTATTAAAAATTAATTGATGCAATGGAAAAATAACATGGCATATTTTATAAAAATGGGGTGTATAATGGGATTCCCTAATCTGTTTATGGCTAAGATGGATAGGGTAGGGATCCTGCAAGGTCCATTTCCAACCCATGATTGGAATTTAGTGTAGAAACAGATGGCATCCATGATGTAGGCACTAAAATAGAATGGAGGAAGGTTCTTTGTAGAGGAGGATCTCTTTTGACGATACTCGGTGATGGCAGTGGATAGGTTATCAGATAGGATAGTGGCCCACTTCATAATGTGGGAATTGCCACAGACATCAACCAAAGGAATCCATTCTATGGAAAACTTAGCATTGTTAGGTAATCCATATAGCTTACATAACATAACCGATGCATAGTTGTAGGGGTTTGCTAAGGAGGCTATAGGATACATACCCGTTTTGTCAAATTTGAACTTGTTCTCTAGTACCCTCCAACCCTAGATCATCTTGAAAGGTTCTTCATTTTTCTTTGCAAAGTTGGTGAGGTATGAGTTGTCATATATGTCCTGAGGGTCAGGTATATGGTACATTTTCTTCAGGTCTTCAGCTTTGAATGACCCCATGAGATCCATCCTCGAGTCCCTGAATTGCTTGTCTTCAATAGTGAGATTTTCCACCACCCACCTAATCATATCGGTAGAGGGTAGGAGTTTCACTCTGGCTCCTATTCTGTGATGGAAAGAACATGCAACATCTTTGAATTGGACTCCCGAGGGTTTTATTGAATCATCTGTTGCCTTTGCGATAGTAATTTTTGGACGCTCATCCTCAAGCCTATTGTATATGACTTCCCATGATGTCGCTCCCCCATCGGCACTGCAGACTGTATCAGAGAATATAGGAGACATTTCTAATAGCTCAGACTCTGTAATGCTCTTCTTTTTCTGCTTTTGCATCACCTTCCACAATGACATGTCTTTTTAAGCTTTCTTGAAATGGAAGAGATATATCAGTGCAGACGATATAGGGCAATTAATGCTGAAAGCTCTTTGAAGTGACTTTGAATCATGGGAGGATTTTGAATGAGATATCAGCATTAACTAGTCATAACCTGAAACATCATTACTTCTCCTCGGGCTGCTAAACATTAATTACCCTATCAAACCGTTCATTATTATATTAAAACACAGTAACTTCCCATGCTTAGTGCTTTATTTGCACATCACAACTTTTAAACATTGCAATATAGCATTGTCTGCTTATAATGCGAAATGTGATTGTGAAAATCACAATATCGCATTTGACAAATCGTTAAAGGATGACACAATGGCATGGATTATTTATTTGTGACTCTGCGAAGTGTGATCACGTGTTCTCAAGGCGTTCCGATCGGTATATCGCAGCGGGAGGTCTCATCGCATATCGCAAATCGGGATTTACTTAAAGATGTTTATAATTATTACATGGGAAAAATGTGAAATGCAATTTGCGACAAAGTTCCTAAACTTGGGTTGTTTCCTAAGAGTTTTCAAGGCAATTTCTTAGAGTTAGGATTTATTTTTGAAAGACTAAAAAATTAAAAAAGGGTCCCCATTTATATGTCAAATATCAACTATTATTCGTATAAACGGGGGGGGATTGTTACATAATACAACAATTGACGATTCACTTGGGAGAACCAACTATCTCTGATTGATCTTTTGAAATTTATAAGAACTTTCAGAATAAGAAACGTTATAGGGATAGTAATTACATGAGTTATAATCTAAACAAAATTCCTCTAAAATCATAATCTCTCACTAAATCTATCTATTCAACTACTTTACTCTTGTAGTGATAAAGATACAGATGTTTGCATCAGTCAATTCTAATATTTCAAAGAGCTATAATAGGTGCTTTCTACAGATTAGTTTTTTGGTTTTCTCATTTATCACAAGTAGAGCCTCTGCTTCCAGTAGACATTCATAGGCTCGACAGGGTTACCTTTTAACCAACAATGATTCATTGTCCCATCTGAAGCAATTTTCAAAATTCAAAATGATATTCATTTGCTTTTTCTTTTTCCTTAGGACCTTTCTTTTGTTTTCGTGTAATTTTCTTTTTAAATTTAAAAGACATTATCTAGGCTTGGTAACCTAATAAGGACAATGCCATTCACCAGTTGTAACTAAACTGAACAAGTTGGCTCTTGATGAGACCCCTTGTCCTTTGATTGATTAGATCATTGGCTATTACCCTATTTTGATACGCAGTTTTGGTAACATCGGTTTAGTTATTCCCCTATGATCATGGTAAAAAAATCTTGTGATGAGACTTATTATCTTTTAAGTTCTGTATATTTTAGAATTACACTGTGAAAAAAGAAAATTTTATCTGATGGGGTGAATCACTAGCCCTTTTAAAGAGTTTTGGATGATAATGATAGATTTTTGAGATACTCATCTATAGAATGTCCTTATTGGGTTAAATATGATTTTCTTTGACTGATAACAAGACATCTATACTTTAGAAAGATAAAAGCTTGTTCATTGAACAAATGTTTCTAGCAAGGTCAAGATTTTTCAAAGAAATAAGGTTTATTTTGATTGTCAAATGCTCTAATTATTTCTTTAACTTTTCCTACTTATAGAAACGAAAAATCAAAATATTATTAGAGATTTTATTTTGAGAAGCCAAAAGTAAATACTACATTAACGTTTATTTTCCTAATAATATAAAGACAATATGATACAAAATATAAGATGTTGTCTTCTAGGAAAAGTATTTATTTTATTTATTTATTTTTTATTATTTATTTATTTTATTTATTATTTATTTTATTATTTATTTTTATTTTTATTTTTATTTATTTATTTATTTTATTTATTTATTTATTTATTTAATATTTTATTTAATTTTATTTTTATTTTTTTTTTTTTTTTTTATTTTTTTTTTTTTTTTTTTTTTTTCAGAATTTTCCCATTAACGTGTAAGGAATCCACTTTACTTGACAAGTCTTGCAACATAAATGTTGATTGACCAATTTTATTAATGATTTGGAATGGTCCCACAGTCTTTCAAACTTGGTGTGCTTACCTTTTTCCTGATGTGCTTTGTCCCATGTCAATACCAGATCACCTACTTCAAAAGTTTTATGACTGGCAGAGGTTGTATCAGAAGAGGCCTTGACTAACTGTTGATGATGGGAATGGGTAGATTTAGCCTTTTCTCTTTCTTCTTCGAGTTTAAGGATCTAAAATTTTCTTGCTTGAAGAGAAGAGGAAGGATTTTCATTGATAAATTGCGTTAGGGTGAGATGGGATTGCTATGTTTGTGGGGAGAATTGCTTCTTTCCCATAAACTAAAGCAAAAGGAGAAGAAGATTGAGGCCTTCTATGTTATTCTATTTGCCCAAAGAGCAAATGTCAATGCTTTGTGCCAATTCCTATGATTTTGGGCAATTGTCCTCTTGATGATTCTTATAAGGTTTTTGTTTGTTGATTCAGATAATCCATTACCTTGTGGATAATAGTTGGTTGAATACTTTAATTTGAAACCTCTTTTCAAAGCATATTCTACCATAGTATTTCCAGAAAAATAAGATGCATTATCAAACATTAAAGTTGTGGGGAGGCCAAACCTGGTAATTATGTACTGATCAATAAAATCTATAATACTTTTTGTATTAGCAACCTTTAGTGGAATAAACTCTACCCATTTTGTGAAATAATCAGTAGCTATAAGGAAGTATTTGTGCTACTTAGAAGAGTTAGGAACAATCTCACCAATTATATCCAATCCCCATTGGTCAAATGGTTGTTGGTATTGATTGGCTACAAAGGGAATGTTGGTTTCTTTTCTCTTCTAGCTGCAATCTGACAAATTTTGCATTTTCTTGCATAGGCATGTGCATCCTTGAACAATATTGGCTAATAATAACCTGCATGTAGGATTTTATGAGTTGTGGTGTTTCCTTCAAAATGACCTCCAGTTGGTCCATCATGTAACTCTTGCATAACCTTTTCAACTTTAGGTTTCTCATGGCATCAAAATAAGACTGAATCATAACTTTTTCTAAATAATCCATCATCAACCAATTGATATTGATTTGATTTTAACCTTAAAGAATGTTTTGTTTTGTAATTGAGATGAATAGGAGCATATCCAGTCTTCAAATAAAACTTCAAATCAACATACTGTGATTGTGCATCACTGAGGCTTACCTCTGATATTTGCACTTCATTACCTTGGTCTTCTTTTGTTGATAAGTGGGAAGCTCCAGTTAACATCCTGCAAAAACCTTGGCCCCTAACAATTTTAGCTCGCCGGATTTCTACATCGTATTCTTGAAGTGTAGTGACCCAATTGGCTCTTTTCTCCCCCACTTCTCTTTGAATCAACAATTGCCTTACTGCAGGGTAAGATACTATTATTTTTATATGAGTTTTGAGGGGAAAAGGTTTGAAATGTTTAAAGGTTTTAAAGACAACAAAAGCTTGTTTCTCAATAACTGAGTAGTTTAACTCAACACCTTGTAAATTTGAACTGTAAAAAGAGATAGGTGCTTCTATGTTTTGATCGTTTAGTTGTGTTAAAACTGCTGCATATGATGTATCAGATGAAAAAGTGTACAACGCAAAAGGTTTGAGAAAGTCAATGGTTAAAGAAGGAGAATTGATGGTGGCCTTTTTTATTAACTCAAATGACTCTCTTTCATTTTTACCCCATTTGAAGACTGCATTTTTTCTTATCATTGATTGGAGGGGTAAAACAATCTGTGAGAAATCTGGAACAAATCTTTTTACAAAATTGATTTGGCCTAGTAATGATTGCATGGTATTTTTGTTATGTGGGAGAGGAATCTTTTCAATTTCTTGGATTCTATCAGGATCAATATAAATGCCTTTCTTGGAAACTATGAACCCAAGAAGCTTGCCTTTTGCTAAAGAAAAGTAGGACTTTTAGGGATTCAAAGAAATGCCATATTTCTTGCATCTTTCAAAGATATGCTTTAGGTCATTCAAATGATTATTTCTGTTCCTAGAGTATACTGTGATGTTATCTAGGTAAATAACAATTGATTTATTAATTAGGCCTTTAAAAGCAATACCCATGGCGCGCTGGAATGTAGCACCCACATTGATAATTCCGAAAGGCATCTTATGATAAGCTTATGTTCCCCACTTGGTCTTGAATGTCGTCTTTAACCTGTCATCTGGATGTACAAGGATTTGATTGTATCCCAAAAATCCATCTAGAAAAGACATTAACTCAAAACTTGCAACTGATTGCAATATTTGTTCCATGGTAGGAAAAGGAAAATTATCCTCTTGACAAGCTCTATTCAGGTTTCTAAAATCAATACAAATCCTAATATCACCATTCTTTTTCCTGATCAGAACCATAATTGATGCCCATTTCGAGTGTCTAACAGGAAAGATTATCTTTTCTTTAAGAAGTTTGTTCTACTTGTTATCACCAAAACAAGAGTTTACTTTTTCTTTTTCATGGTTTTAGATGAGTTTCAAGTCATCTCATGCTTTAGTGGGTAGGTGTTAGGTTAGGATGTCTCAAAGGTTTAGTTTTTCTTTTATATCCAAATAAAGTCTAACATCCCTTTCCTATGTTTCATGAGTCCCACAACCCTATTAGAAACTCATAGCTCAAGGCAAATTTGAAAATTTTGAAATTAGTCCTGAAACTACGATTTTGTAGCACAGACAGTGTAAATTTGCTATTTTGCGCTACGAAAACATTGGTCTTTTCGTAGCGCGCTATGAAAGCGCGGATTCGTAAAAACAGTCTTGTCAAACATCAATCCGGTAAAAATCAGTTAGAATTTTCATGATTAGGTGTCAGTTACAAGTCAGTCCACGAGCATGCCACCACTCGAAACTCATCATTTCGAATTTAGTTGTTATTCTGAATGATAATTTCAAAATTCAAAGAAGTTGGCTAGTCTCATTGTCTTAGTTTGCATGCAAACCCTTGAAACAAAGTTGTTTTCGACAATAAACTTTGGGAATCATTCACCAAGGTTTTCCTCATCCATCATTCAGGTGAGGCTGATCATCATCGGCAAGCGAGGCTGATCAATTGAGTTTCAAAGGAAGCCAGTTTTGTTACAGGAACTCAAAAGAAAAGATGACAGAGGAGAAGAAACGCTGCAGGTCTGGCCATTGTTTGGGAACCGAGCTAGAAAACACTGAGGTCCTAAGCAAAGACAAAGCAGTTGTAGAGGCTTTCAAGAAAGTAGGGTGTTGGAAGTTTTGTAAGAAATTGTAGGGAGGGAATATCGAGGTAACTAAGGAGTTTTCACTTCATTTCACTGGTTTAAGGACAAAGGTCAGAATGCTTGATTTGCAAGTTTCTCCAGAGGTTATAGTGTTGGTGACCAAAATTCCTAGGGGGCAAGAGGCCTGGTTCAAGAACTTCAGATTCAACATGGAACCATGTAAGGTGTTCTTGAAGTCACAATTTTCAGAAACTGACCTGACCAAGGCAGTTCCCAAAGACTACATCAAGGACAGATATACCAATTTACTCTTTAACATTCAATGGTATTTCACCTGTGAAGGCAGATATCAAAAGGTTTACTCATATCATTTTAAACTCCTTTTGCATTTTACTGGTATGATTTCTCTATATTTTCCTTACTTCTTATTTCTATGTATAGCTAAGATGGCAGATAAAGTTCAGCTAAGTCCTAAGGGTGTGAACTTCCCTTTTTCATCATGGCCTGATTAATTTGATAGTTTTACATGAACTCAAAAGGGTCAAAAGAGATTGGTATTAAATTTTGTTTGTATGTGACTTTGGAACAAAAAAACAAGGTGAAGGTGCTAGCTCTGGGGTCAAAGAAACTTCATCAGCAGAAGCTAGCAGGTCTGCAATGACCAGGGAAAAAAGGTGTGGAGTACTGAAGAAGGTATGTTTTTATCGATTATTTTGTCATCTTTTCTTTAAAACGCATAACCTCTTTGCATCATGAAGTAGGTAGATAATAAGAAATCATGACAAAATCTATGGGATTTATATGCAACACAGAACTACTAATAATTTCCATTTTCTTATGCAGGAAAAGGAAAAAACTGAAAGATTGTCGTCCCAAAGGAAAGACAGGGCAAAGTTAACTGTTGTCCCTTTGGCAGGGAACCCCATGCAAATAAGGTGATCCAAATTGAAGCATATCAGCCAAGAAAGGGAAAAGGAGATATCGAAATGGCACAAGAGAACAAATGGATAACTGGGAATTAACAGTTTGGTGAATCCCTCAGGATCCTTTGATCCTGAGGGATCGCTATCTTAACTATTTTTGCATCATTGATATCTCTGCTCGGCTGTTATAAGAAGGGGCAGCATTGCTAGCCTGGGGGATGACCTGTTGTTATTTTCTATGTAATTTTCCTTTGTATTTGAAACTTTGATCATCGACTCTCGTTGAGAAGTGATCCACTGTAACTCTGTTTTGATGTTTTAATATAAATCTGGTTGCTGTTCCATCTTTAATCCCGGAGTAATCTCAAGCGGTGTGTCCCTGGTGGAACACTTGCTCCTGTACCATTATCTCTAATTCGTGTGTGGTTTTCATTATCAGCTTTGTTCGGTAATATGATGTGTTTTGCTATTTTACATCACGGTTTCGTTATGTTTGATTTATGTTCAACTGAGTAATATTGTTCTCTGTGACAGGAATGTTGTATTGTTCATTCTGACTTTGTAACGCATTGTTGTTCCTTTAATCATTGATATAACATTGTTGTTCCTTACAGAATGCCATTGATGTTCAATTACAGAGTAATCGTGCTGTAACATTCATAAGTTGGTATTATTGTATTCATCTATGGTTTACACTTAATCGCGATTGTTGTTCAATTGGCGTTGTTGTTCCATTACGAATTACAATCGTTATTCTTTATAACTGAGATTGATACTTGTTGTGTCGAATTCAGATTACTATTTCTTTAATATTAAGTGTGTTGTGTGTGTTATTTATCTTGGTTCATTGTACATTTATATTTGACTCTAGTTGTTGTTCTATATTCCATTTCTGATTAGTTGTTGTTCTATTTTCGTTTGCTGTCTGATGTATCTTTAGAGTAAAGATTGTTATCTGATTCCTGTAGGATGCAATTGCTGCATTTATTTTCGTATACTAAGGTTCGCTGTTCAATATTATTTATAAGAACTAGTTGCTGTTCCATTTTTTAGTTGCTGTCCCATTTCCTGTTATTTGTATTATCATTGCTTTGGTGTGTAGAACGATCTGAGACTGTAGTAAGCATTGACATTTTTTGTCCACTTCCCAGGTTGATGATCTTTTCCTTGATTGTCTTTAGTTACATCAGTTTACAAAGGGATGAGTTACTGTTACTGTACCCTTGACTGATAAATTGCTATAGTTTTCTGAGTGCATGATTTGAGTTTTAAGGTGTTTTTCTGTAAGTAGATCCTGTTTCAAGCATCCGTTTACTCTTGTATTTAGAGCACTATACTACTAGCATTACTCTGACAAATGACCACCTCAAACTAAGTACACTCTTTGAGATAACAAATTGTTCCTGGATTGATAAGTTAATGTGGGGTAAATAGAGATGAAAAAGACCATTTTTACTGCTCGACATTTTGGTGCCGTTGTCGGGGAAGGGTGTAGCCATTTGTTTCTTTTCAATAGTAGTGTAAGAACCTGTTAGTATTAGAATAATCCTATTATCCCTTTTTTAGTATTTAATGCTCATTCTTTTAGCTGTTGCTATTTTTTCTTTTTTAGCAGTTTCTTTGATGAAATTGATTGATTCTATCTACTAAATAGAAACTTGATGTTTCTATTTACTGTAAATATCTCTGTATTATTATTGAGCTTTAGCTTGCTCATAATTCAATTCATTGGAAATCCATATGCGTGTTTCGCACTGTTTTATGGTATCAGAGCTCAGGAATTGCTTTTGAAATAATTTTTTCATTTTTTTTGGAAAAAATTTGCTTCATTTCAAAATAGTTCATTTATCGATTTGGTTCTGGGCGTTCAGTTTCTGAGTTCGATTTTCTTCCTCATTTTCGTCATTTCCAACGTTCAGGAATTTGGGATTTTTTTTGGAACGAGCAATCGTTGTTTTCTTTGTGAAAGGTTAAAGGAGAGCCGAAAGCTGAAAGCAATACCGACGTAATCGATTGAGGATTAACGAGCACGACGAAGATCCACAACCACCCAAAGCTTATTGCAAGGGCAGCGAAGAGGGTATCGTCCACCGAATTCAACATTGGAACGGGTTATGATAGCCCATACTTTAAAATCACGAGTAAAAATACGCTGCAGACAGCGTCCCGAGCCGCCTTCCGCTCAAACTCTTTCGTCGCCTTTCCGTTATCTTGTGTTCCATTCTGTTATCATTTTCATGCGTTCGAATAATTTGTCTTATACAGGTCTTTCTCGGTAGTTTTATTCGGTTTCGATGATTTATTCGAATTCTTCCCTTCGAGATCAAATTTGAGGCGTCTGAGAGCGATGACGGTGCTGGAAAGGCGATCGAAGATCCCAATCTCACAGAAATCATCTTCCTCCTCCGAAATTAAATTGACGAGTCTCCTAAGCTCGTTCTTGAGCTCCCGAACCGAGCAAAGGCAGTTTTGTGTGTAATTTCTAAACAGGAACCCGACTGTCCATAACAGTAGATTCTTGAGACATTTCAGGCATTCAGTTCTGGGACCGAAAATTGCAGGAAGGAAGCACAATACAGAGGTCTGGAAATTGTAGGAAGGAGGTCGAGAGGACATTGGTTGGGTTATTAACCACTTTTTGAAGACTCAAAAGAGATCCAGACCTGCTTATCAAAGCTCGGACCTGAGGAAGACAGCTACCTGTGGACGACAACACCTCAACTCGAACTAGCAGACAATCACACTCATACAGCTCAGTTGTTTGGGCTAAGTCCTGTGGTAAACAACTTGGACTTAGTGTAGATTTTTGGACACAGAGCAAGTAACAAGGCCTTGGTCCTTTGCCTACAAACTACATCGTACCTCAGTCTTGTGCTCAAAACCTTTGGACCTGTGATAATCTCTGTGGAACTGTGGTAAATCTGTGGAAGGTTAGAGAGTCAGCTGAATTGACTGCTGTGCATAGGGCATATTATCTGTGGGCAACATATTCTCTTTCAGCCTTTTTTTTTTTTTTTTTTTTCCAGCCATATTGGTTGGTTTGGCATTTGACCAAGAGTTGAATCTTATTTCCAGCACTTGTTCGTTTTTTGTTGTTGTCCGGATTAGTTGGCATCTATATCCGTACCAGACTCCTTTGGTGTTTTGTGCCTTGGGAAACGTGTAGATGGCTTTGCTAACCAATCTGATGTTGGAAGGAAATCAATGCTTTAATGGCAGCAATTATAACATCTGGAAACAAAGAATGTTGACCATTTTTGAATACAGGCGTCTTGATCAGCTCGTTTTGGGCAAAGACCTTCGTCCCAGTACAGCTGGTACTGATCAAGATAAGTTTGATGATCGCAATCGAGAGGCCGTTATGCTTCTCAAACTCTCTGTGGCTGATGATCAGTTACCACAGATTCCCTCTGGTAAGACAGTTGCCGAGATCTGGCAACAATTGAAAGAACTGCACGAGACATCTGACAAAAGCAAAGCTTTCTTTCTCAAAAATCAGTTGTTCTCCATCATGATGGATGAACATATGTCTTTATAGGAACATCTCAACAAGATTAAAGACATTCGAGATCAGCTCGAAGCCATTGGTCGCACCATGGAGGAAGAAGATATGGTAGTTATCACTCTGAAAAGTCTACCAAAATCTTATGAGCACTTCATAGAAAGACTCAACATTACCTCCACTAATGTTGATCTGAAGTTTCCAGAGTTATGCACCAAACTCATGCAGCAAGATCATTGGAAACAACAGTTTGGTAGTGGTGCCACATCAGTCTCCTCAGAAAATGCTTTTGCTGCCAAATATCAGTCCTCTCAGTATTTTCAGCAGAAAGGTTCTTCTCAGCCTTTTGATCCTACTAGGAAGAAAAATGTGCAGTGTAATTACTATCACAAGTTTGGCCACATGAAGAAAGATTGCCGACAAAGGATTGCTTCTGAACAGAAGAAACAGGGAGGGCTCCATCAGACAGCAAATGTTGTAGAACATTCCGAGCAGACAAATTCTGCCTTTTACGCCTTTATGGCTAAAAGGTCTTCAGATCATGTTCCATCTTCTTCCTGGTACATTGACTCTAGTGCATCATGCCATTTCTCTCATAGGCGTGACTGGTTTATTGATTTCTAACCTTTCAGTGATTCCGTGGTATTTGGCGGAGGTGAAAAATACACAGTGGTTGACAAAGGTACAGTTCAAATCCAGTCTTGTGGGCGCACACTCATCTTCCTGAATGTGTACTATGTTCCTGGTATGGAAATTAATCTATTGTCTGTCAATCAGATTATGAGGAACTCTCCTCAGCTTGATGTAGTATTCAGTGCACACAAATGCTCTATTATCGACAGGGAGACTAGTCTTATAGTTGTTGTTGGCCTAGAAGATCATGGTTTATACAGGCTTCTTGACACTGGTGATTATCCAGAAGTGGCTCTAGCAGCTCGTGTTTCTCCCATCGGCACTCTATGGCATCAGTGATATGGGCACCTAAACATGCAGTATCTCTCTCAGCTTTCTCGGGACGGACTTGTGTCAGGGTTACCTGATATTCAGACTTAGCAGTTGGGCGTATGCGGCGCTTGTCAAGCTGGCAAACAACATCGGTCTTCATTCACGAATGGAGAATTGTTGGCACGCATCTAAGGTACTCCAGTTAATTCATGTTGATATTTGTGGTCCTATGAATACATCTTCTGTCACTGCTTGCAAATATCTTTTGCTTATTGTAGATGATTTCAATAGAAAGATGTGGGTATATTTTCTAAAATATAAATCTGATGCATTTAGTATATTTCAGAAGTTTAAAACCTTAGTTGAAAAAGAGTCTGGCTGTAATATCATGACTCTTAGGACAAATAACGGGGGGGAATTTTGTTCTTCTGCTTTTTCCAACTTCTGTGATACTCATGGCATAAAACGCCAATTCACTACACCCTACACTCCTCAGCAGAACAATGTTGTTGAACGTCGCAACCGCACGGTTGTTGAAATGGCTCGCTCCATGTTACAACACAAGAGTGTTCCAAACAAATTCTAGGTTGAAGCTGTCTTTACTGCTATTTATCTTCTTAACCGATCACCCACTCAGGCTGTTAAGGGGAAGACTCCCGAAGAGGTTTGGTCTGGCCGTAAGCCTAAGATCAGTCACCTCAAAGTATTTGGCTCAATTTCATATGTTTGGATTCCAGCTGCTAAGCACTCTAAGTTGGATTCCAAAAGCCAAAAACTCATGATGACAGGGTATAGTGATCATCACAAGGATTATAGACTAATAGATATAGCCACTGGTCGTCTTAGCTTCAGTCGGGATGTGGTATTTGATGAAGACAAAGGATTCTTTGAGTCTTTTTCTTCTGAGCAGTGTTTTGAGGATCAGCCTCACAGTGTTCTTCTTCAAGTAGGTCCACCTGATGGGAGGGATGATGCAACATCAGTGTTTGATAATACACTCCCTGAGCTTCCTTCGGAAAATAACCCTTCTCTTGCTACCCCTATTGTTCTTGAACCTCCTCCTGATATTGGTTCCTCTACTCTTCAGCCTAAATGGTGTGCTAAAACCATTGGTGATCTCCAGGATGATGAACTCCTTGAAGGAAGAACTTCTAGACATAAGAGCAAACAACAATCTACAGTAAATTTTGCTCTTATGGCTAACCTACATAGTATCTTTGAGCCTCAAACTTACTCAGAGGCTAAGGGTACATCTGAGTGGGAACAAGCTATGGACGCTGAATTCCAGAATCTTCAGAAAAATCACACATGGACCCTTTCTGATCTTCCTGAAGGGAAAAAGCCCATTAGTTGCAAATGGGTATATAAAGTGAAATACAAAGTTGATGGAACCCTAGACAAGTATAAAGCTTGTCTTGTGGCTCGAGGATTCTCACAGAAGGAAGGCATCGACTATGAGGAGACTTTTGCTCCTACAGCCAAGATGAGTACCATACGGCTTGTCCTTGCCCTAGCAGCTTAGTTCAATTGGAAAGTTCATCAGATGGATGTAAAGAGTGCTTTCCTAAATGGTGACTTAGAGGAAGAAGTCTACATGACACAACCTCCAGGATTCAAGATTGTCGGTCAAGAACAGAAAGTGTGTAGATTAGCTAAAGCACTCTATGGATTGAAACAAGCTCCTCGGGCTTGGAACATGAAAATAGATCAGTACCTGATTGATCATGGCTTTCAGCGTAGCCCATCTGATGCAAATCTGTATATCAAGCATACTGGTAATGATATCTTGTTTGTGGTTGTCTATGTAGATGACCTTATCATTACTGGCAGCTCTGCACATTTGATCCATGGGATCAAACAAGATTTATGCAGAACCTTTGATATGACAGACTTGGGACTTCTTCATTACTGTCTGGGGGTTGAAGTTTGGCAAACTGAGAATCACATCTTTCTCTCTCAGTCCAAGTATGCCAAAAATCTTGTGGACAGGTTTAGAATGTAGGATTGCAAACCAGCCACGACTCCTATGGAACCGGGGCTCAAACTTTCAGCTCAGTCATCCTCTCCTCTTGTGGATGAGACTTTATTCAGGCAATTAGTGGGCAGTCTCATCTATCTTACTGCCACTAGACTTGACATTAGTTTTGCAGTGAGCTACATTTCCCGCTTCATGTCAGCTCCTAAAGCTTATCATTGGATAACCGCAAAGCGTGTGCTACGATATGTGCATGGCACTTCTGATTATGGACTCCTATACACTCGAAGTTCTGATCCTATACTCAGTGGTTACACAGATTCTGACTGGGCCAGTTCGGTTGATGACTGTAAATCTACAGTTGGGTATGTGTTTAGTCTAGGATCTGGTGCTGTTACCTGGACTAGTAAGAAGCAGCTGGCAGTGGCTCTCTCCTCAACAGAAGCAGAGTATCGAGGAGCAGTTAAGGCAGCTTGTGAGGCAGTTTGGCTTCGACGTATGCTTGAGGATATGCATGTTTCTTAGACAGGTCCTACTTCCTTGTTTTGTGACAATCAGGGAGTGCTCAAACTTGCCAAGGATCCAGTCTTTCATGAACGCACAAAGCATGTGGAAACTCATTGTCATTACATTCGCGAGCTTGTTGAAGACGGATCCGTTCAGTTGCGATATGTTCCCACAACAGAGCAACCCACAAACATCTTCACGAAGCCCCTTGGTCCTGATAAATTTGTAAAATTCAGAGGGTCTATTAGTGTTGTAAATAGATTGAGCATTAAGGGAGGGTATTAGAATAATCCTATTATCCCCTTTTTAGTATTTAATGCTCATTCTTTTAGTTGTTGCTATTTTTTCTTTTTTAGCAGTTTCTTTGATGAAACTGATTGATTCTATCTACTAAATAGAAACTTGATGTTTCTATTTACTGTAAATATCTCTGTATTATTATTAAGCTTTAGCTTGCTCATAATTCAATTCATTGGAAATCCATATGCGTGTTTCGCACTGTTTTAGTTAGGAAAGAATTGGATTTTAAAAACAGAAGGTAAGAACCTGCATGCAGAGTATGTAATAGCCCTGCTCCCCTACCCATTTTCCTGCATATTTGTTGCTTTTTTATTTGGGTAGAACTTAGCAGTTGATTTGAGTACATGACTAAGCAAAAAAATCCAAAAAAGAATCCCAAACCTCTACCCAAGTCTGATAAAGGTAAGGGGTCGGTGACCCTTGGTCGATCAAGCTTTATAGATGAAATCCTTAAGAAAGCAGAATCTCAGCCTTCAGTAGGACCTAGAAAAGTTACTTCTAGACAGCCTACTAGTTCCCTTCAGGCCACAGGATCACCATCTGTAGCCTTTGTTGAGGTGCATAGTCAAACCGAAGAGCAAGATTTTCAAGAAATTGAAAAATTCTAGCCTAAAATCATTGCAAGAAGGGAACCTTAGCAACATCTGTGAGGGAAGAGAAGAAATAGGAGAAATTGAACAACCAAGATCCACTCTTGGGATAATTCAACCATTAAGTAGCCCAGATAAGGGAAGTGTTGCAAAAATCATTTATAACGAAGTTGAAGAAACTCAAGAACCTGAATCCCCCCAGACATTAGGCACTCTCATCATCCCAGATAAAGGAAGTGCTATTAAGGCCATTCTCGTTAGAGTCATTCCCCCTCGACAACCTAGGAATACCCTCCTAGATATCCCAGAAGGCTATTGGCATATATTTGACCAAATGGCCCAGAACCAGCCAAACACCCAAACCTCTACACTGCAATACCCCATTGTGGATACAACAACTAATGCACCTAGAAAGCAATTCCTCTCCAGCATATCCCTACATTCCATGGCCTTACATCAGAAGAGCTGGATGCATTCTTATTTGAATTTGATGTGCTATGTAGAGGATATGACTATACCACCGATCCCCAGAAACTAAAATTATTTCCCTCTACATTAAAAGGGGCTGCTTTAAGATGGTTTATGGGATTGGGTGGTGGTGCTATACATAACTGGGACCAAATGAAAGAGTCTTTTCTAAAAAAATATCAGGATTATTGTAAGTCTAGAGAGTTAAAAGATGAAATATTTCAGATGGTAGCTAGATCGAATGAAACGTTAGAAGAGTATGTTGAACGTTTCCAGTATAATCTTCAAAGATCTCCTTATGCATCATTTCCCTTACCTGATAATGTGTTAAAAACAACATTAATTAGGGGAATGAAGGAACAATGGATTGAAACACCAAATATTATGGGAAAATGAGATATTTATCAGGAAAATTTTGCTGACATTATTAATCTATGTAATAGGAGCTCGAGAGGCAGCACAAGACTAAAACCAGCAAAACATGATCGGTTTGTAAGAGATAGCATAATTTCTGCAGAAGGAGTAACTTGTGCAGAAATTGGAAATTTATTAGAAAATTTTAAAACCGACATATTAGGGACTCTGACAACACAACTTGATATTATGCAGGCCAAGCAGAAGCAAGCAGAGGCAGAATAGAATTTGGCAATCTTCAGTCCTAGATGCAGAAAGAAACACAACCATAAGGAGTGTCCATTAGATGCAGTCCAAGTTTGCGCCATTTGTACAAAAGACCACTCTACAGAGAGTTGTCCCTCACTTCCTGGATTGAAAGCAGTATACAAGGAAGCAGAAGGAGAGCCAGAACTGGTGTATCTACTCAATCAGCGCCGTCAATGGCAGTCGCGACAATCAGGTATGTTCTCAAACCCAGCTTCTTATTTTCAGCCTCCATAATATCATGCTCAACAATATAATACAATGTGGTAAAATCAACCTTCCTTCCCGAATTGGTCACAACAACCATTTCCTTCATCATATCCATCGCTGAATCAAGCAAGCCAACCCAATTGGCCAAATTTTCCCTATACCCCACCATATTGGCAAAACAATGTATATCCAACACAATGGTCCCCCCCTATTTCACAGAGTCAAGCCTGGTAGACAAACTGGCAAAGATCGATGAATCAACCAGTATGAACCATTCCACTCCCTCAACCTACACTGCCAGCCTTACAACAAAACCCCTAGTCTAATTTAAGACCGCAACTCCCAACCCAACCCAACCCTAATCCGAATAACAGACCGGTCCATTCTATTCAAATAATTGAAACACCAGAGATAGGAACCGATCTAGGGGAGTGTAAAAATGAGCTTCAATTAAGATCTAGGCGCATCAATGAAATAGAGGGAGATAAAATTGCTCAAGTTGAAAATCAGTTACCTATAGAACAACCGCCACAAGAAGAAGATGTGACTAGACAACAAATTCATGATCAAGCAACCACATCCTCTCCCCCATTCCCAGAACGATTAATTATACCTCGACCTATACAACATCTTGATTTTGACATTCTGGGAGAACTAAAAAAAATGTACATAAAAATCCCACTCCTCCAAGCCATTCAAGACATCCCAATATATGCAAAGATGATCAAAGAGCTATGTATAAAGGAACCAAGGAGGAAAATAACAAATAACCCAACAGTCCAAGTAGTTGGCACCTTATCCAACCTATTATCAAGAGGAGAAACACCCATTAAATATGAAGACCCAGGAAATCCAATAGTAACCATACAAATCAATGGACAAACCTTCTCAAATGCCTTAGTTGATCTAGGAGTTGCAATCAATATCTTAACAAGCACCACTTGCTAAAAACTGGGTATTACATCAGTAGAACCGACCTCCACTTTATTAGAACTGGCTGACTGATCTGTGGTTAGGCCAGAAGGCACACTACATGATGTCATGGTATCTGTTGACTCTTGGGAGTATCCTGCCGATTTTCTGATAATAAACCCCAAAAACCGACTTGATGGACATCCATTGATTTTAGGCAGACCTTGGCTTGCAACTGCTGATGCTTATATTGGCTGCCGACAAGGCAATATGACCATAACTAGGGGGGAAAATATCAAGAATATAACTTTATATCCTCCAGCACGGCCAAGCATCACAATAATAAAAGCTAACAAACATCCTGTATCATACCTCACCGAAAATATTAGATCTCCATTAACCATAGAAGAGGCCCTCGATTTCAAAGACCAAACAGAAGATGATGCCATTAACAATTTTATTAGCCAAGCTGAATCCAAATCTCACATACAATGTCACATGATAGAAGCAGCATTTGATAATGAATTAGAAGAAGATCCTCTTAAAGATACACACGATCAAACAATACCTACTACCTTTGTCTCAAATAACAAAATTGTAGAAATTGAGCCAGGAAAGACTTTAAACATTAATGCCAACCTGACTTCTGAACAAGAAGAGAAGCTCATCCAACTACTCAGGAAATACAAAGAAGCATTTGCATGGCACTATCCTGATATGAAAGGAATTGATCCCCAGTTATGTACACACTACATTTACATAGAAAAAGATGCGAGACATGTTCGCCAACCACAAAGGAGACTTAATCCCCATCTGAAAGACATTGTAAAAGCTGAACTTCAAAAACTTTTAGATGTGAACTTCATCTACCCTATCTCTGATAGTAAATGGGTCTCTCCACTTGTTGTGGTACCAAAGAAAAATGGAAAGTGGAGGATTTGTGTAGATTATAGAGAACTAAATAAAGCAACACAAAAAGACCACTTTCCCCTTCCATTCATTGACCAAGTATTAGACACTTTGGCAGGAAAGAAATTATTTTCTTTCTTAGATGGCTTTAGTGGATAAAATCAGATTTAGATTGCCCCTGAAGACCAAGACAAAACCACTTTTACTTGTTCTTGGGGAACATTTGCCTACAGAGTTCTACCTTTTGGCTTATGCAATGCCCTTGCCACATTTCAAAGGGCTCTCCTCAGCATCTTTTCAGATATAATAAATGAAGGGCTGGAAGTATACATGGATGATTTTACACCATACGAAGATGATTTTGACCCAGTATTGAACACATTGGAAAAAGTGTTGCAGCGTTGCATTGCCATCAGGCTTTGTTTGAGCCATGAAAAATGCTATATGATGATCACCGAAGGACTTATTCTAGGCCATAATATCTCAGCAGCTGGCATACAGGTAGACCCAGCCAAAATTCAAATAATTTTGCTAATTCCCACTCCTACCACTCAAATAGAGGTACGCAGTTTTCTTGGATTTTCTGGTTATTATAGAAGATTTATAGAACATTTTTCGCATATTGCTGCACCTCTATATGCACTGACAGGTAATGTTGACTTTCTTTGGACAGAAAAATGCAACCATGCTTTCCAGGATCTGAAAAAGCTTGTGTCAACAACCCTAGTCCTTAGAGGTCCAAATGGGACCTGCCATTTCAAATTTCATCGGATGCTTCAGATACAGCTATTGGAGTAGTCCTTGGGCAGGAAGAAGATAAAAAACCACATGCAATTTATTATATTAGCAAGAATTTATCTCCTGCTGAATTGAATTATACTATTACTGAAAAGGAATTTTTAGCTGTAATACATGCTGTCAATAAGTTCAGGCATTACATTACTGGATATCCTGTTATCTTGTATACAGATCACTCTGCTATAAAATACTTAGCAAATAAACCTGTTACAAATGGTAGAGTAACTAGATGGCTGATTTTATTGCAGGAATTTGATATCACAATCAAGGACCGACATGGAAAAGAAAATCCTGTAGCTGACTTTCTCTCGCGAATGCCAAAACCAGTGGTTGTAGCAGCAGTTGAAGATCAATTTCCAGATGAACATTTGTTTGTTGTCACTGTTAAAACACCCTGGTATGCTGATGTTGCGAATTACTTAGAAGTAGGCAATTTACCGAAACATCTAACGCCCAATGAACGAAAACAGATTGTTCAACGAAGTACTCGATTTTCTTGGATTGGGGGCTACCTGTTCCATACAGGGGCAGATATGCACATCAAGATATGTGTCCGTGAAGATGAAATTTTTGACATTTTGAAAGCTTGTCACGACGGACAATGTGGCGGACATTTCGCTGATCGAAGAATTGGACATAAGGTGCTGCAAACAGAGTATTATTGGCCCAAGATCTTCAAATATGCAAAGAAGTTCGTTCAAGCTTGTGACAGCTACCAAAGAGCAGGACACCCTAGACAATCCGACGAAATGCCCTTGAATCCACAGTTAGTTATTGAACCATTCGAGCGATGGACCCTCGATTTTGTTGGTCCAATTAACCCATCATTGAACCAGAAAACATATATTTTGGTAGCAACAGAATATGTCACCAAATGGGTTGAAGCAGAGACATTACCGAGAGCTACAGAGGATTCCGTCATACAGTTCTTGTTCCGTATATTTATGCGATATGGGCTTCCAAGAGATATAATTACAGATGGTGGACCACAGTTTGTCGGTAACAAGATTGCTGCAACACTAAAAAACTATCATATCCAGCATAAAATTACTACTCCATACCACCCACAAGCAAATGGTCAAGTAGAAAGTAGCAATAAAATAATAGAAGCAATCTTAACAAAAACCATTGCGTCACACAGACGTGATTGGGCTGCAAGATTACGAGAAGCCTTCTAGGCTTATAGAACAACATGGAGAAGCACTACCGGCTATTCACCATACCAACTAGTGTTTGGAAAGGAACCCATCTTTCCCATAGAATTCGAAATAGAAACACTGCGAACATTGCAAGGAGTCGGTCTAGATCTAAACGAGGCACAGATTAATAGATTACAGTAGATCAATGAGCTAGATGAAATCAGTCTCTCTTCCCTTCAACACGGTGCATTGATCCAACAACAACGAGCTAAATGGCATGACACCCTCATTAAAAAGAAAGTCTTCTGCAAAGGAGATTGGGTGCTCCTATACGATTCTAGGTTTCAGGATTTTCCCAGGAAGCTTCAGACTCATTGGCTGGGGCCATATGAAATCCAGAAGGTGCATGATAATGGCACCCTTACTCTAATTACCATAGACAGATCTAGACATACCTTCAAGGCAAACAACCACCGAGTTCGACTATACCGCAAACCACTTAGTCGGGAATCCTTCTACCAGCAACTCCGTGAAGACTTCGACATGCAAATTTTGGAGGAGGAAGAGAAATCTTCCTCACCTCTGGTTCATTAAGTGATTCACCTGTTCTTACATTCTATACATAATTCCTTTGTTTTGTTAGCATAAATTATTCTCTGTACATATTTTTTTTGCATTTGCACTTCGCTGTTCCTCAGACACATAATTTTATTAATCAGAAAAAAAACAATTACATAATTGATTTTGCAAGAGTTTACACCCGAACAACCAAACACTCTTGCAATGAGCTATTTATAAGCTCCATGTCCTAACTACGTCTAATTATGGATCACTTATTAAATAACAAGTGTCCATTTACATTAAATGCTATTCAAACCAACTAGCTAACTAATCTCCTAAAATAGAGCCTAAGATACGACACATTTGGAGAGTCATATCTTGTTACAACAATATACTAATTCTAATTGTCTCTATTAAATAATTAAACATTCTAGAATAATAATTATTAATTTAATTTCTTAAATTAATAATTATTTTATTTCAATTTTATAACCTATGATAATAAATTATTTTTGGATCATCTAACAATTCTCACCTGCATTTGCATTCTCACCGCCTTGTTGTTCCCTTTTTCAAGGAACAACACCTATGCATTTTGCTATTCCTTTTCAAAGAATCAGCAATTCCATCATTTTTGCTGTTCTTTTTAGAAGGAACAACATTTTCACCATTTTTCTGTTCCTTTTTCCAAAAGAACAACACTTGCATTTTTCTGTTGTTCCTTTTTCCGAAGGAACAACACTTGTGAGCACTTTTGTTTTTCTGTTGTTCCTTTTCTGAAGGAACAACACTTGTGAGCACTTTTGTTTTTCTGCTGTTCCTTTTTCCAAAGGAACAACACTTTCATTTTGTTGTTCCTTTTCCAAAGGACACTTTTGTTTTAGCTGTTCCTTTTTCACTTTCATTTTGTTGTTCTTTTTCCAAAGGAACAACACTTTTGTTTTTTTGTTATTCCTTTTTTTTTTTTTTTCGAAGGAACAACACTCTCGTTTTTGTTGTTCCTTTTCCAAAGGAATAGCAGTTTTGTGTTTTTGTTGTTCCTTTCTTCTTCGAATGAACATCACTCTCGTTTTTGTTGTTCCTTGTTGTTCCTTTTCCAAAGGAACAACACTCTTCCTTTTTGCTATTCCTTTTTCCGAAGAAACAACCCTTGTATTTTCTATTGTTCCTTTTCCAAAGGAACAACACTTCCATTTTTCTGTTGTTCCTTTTTCGAAGGAACACACTTGTATTTTATGCTATTCCTTTTCCAAAGGAACAGCACTTGCGTTTTTCTATTGTTCCTTTTTTCCGGAGGAACATCACTTGTATTTTCTGTTGTTCCTTTTCCAAAGGAACAGAACAACACTTGCGTTTTTCTGCTGTTCCTTTTTTTCGAAGGAACAACACTTGCGTTTTCTGCTATTCCTTTTGCAAAGGAACAACACTTGTATTTTTTTTTTTTTTTGCTCTTCCTTTTTTAAATGACAACATTTTCGTATTCCTTTTACTTATGCTTGTTCTCCTTGCTGTTCCAATTAAAAGACAACTGTTGTTCCTCTTAATATACAACAGTTTCGAATCTTTTGGAGCACAACTATACACTTATGAAATGGATACAAAACTAGAGCATACTGAAATCAACAAATTACATAAAATCGCTATTTTTACAAGAAATTGCTTTGAATTGATAGGAGGAAAGAGGAAAGGACACAATTATTCATCACTTTGATGTCATTATTCTACTAATACTGATATGATTGGTTATCTTTATAATGGTGGTTATTTTTAAAATTCCCATAATCTTCTTTGATCATTATTAAGGAATAAGAACAAAGGGTATATTTTTCTATTGAGATGATAAGACTTCTTCCACCATTCCTACTCTTAAGGAGTGTTGAACAACCCTTTGTGTATAATAGGAAAGTACTTTATAAAAGAGAAAAAAGAGAAAAATGTTTATATGATTTGTTCATATGGGTTGTCAAATGAAGGATAGGGGGTCTCATCAAGAGCCAACCTACCATGATCATAAGGAAGAAAGTGAAGTGGCATTCCCACTATGGCCACCACACTAGGGATATGATCCAAGAGGCACATCAGAAAAAATAAAGAGTCCTTGGAACAGGAGGTCTCATCACAAGTCGGCTTGCCCACCTTTCACTCCTTCCTGGTGAATGGCGTTATGGTTTAACTGGTTATAAAGCCAGCATAATGACCCCCATTTTGACATTGCACAACACTTCCTACGCATACACAAAGGATCACAGTTCCATGGGTGAAACAAACAACTCTGTCAAGGTTATGGACACCTGTGGGCAATAGAGCTTTGTTGATGGTATTAAAGTCACATTCCTTATACACCAATAGCAATCATCAACACCCTTCTTGGTCTTATACCTTTGTAATAGGTCAAATGAGATTATGTATATCACTTCCCCGAACCTTTAAACACATGAAAATCTATTATAACCGATCATGACGGAAAAATTGATAATGACCACATCAGACTTTTTGTGCGCATTAGCTGTCCTATCCTCCCAACCTTGCGTCATATCATGACATTCTCTTATTTGTTAAGAGATCCTATTATACACCTCGATTTCCATAACCTGCTCCTTTTGTAAACATGGCATTTCGGTATACGTTGTTCCTTTATGACTCTGTACCATGGCAATTCGGCATGCCGCTCCCTCATTTGATAGTCGAGGATGGCCTATCACATTGCAGGGAGGAAGCAGGTGACCTCATAATTTGCTGGTATACGTGTCAGACTATTATTCGGAAAATTTTCACTTGGGAAAGCAAGGATTAACGATATATCGTTTTTCAATTTGCATGGTTTGTTGTTCCTAACCTATTTCTGTATTATGCTCTGCAGCAATTAGTAAGTGACTCAGGATTTGAACGAGCCTTCCTGTTTTGTTATTTTCTCTGTATTTCTAACAGTTTGAACAACCTGCTATTCCATTGCCGTCTCTGTGTTTTTACATTGTACGAAAACATGGGAAGAAGATCAATTCAGAGAGAACCACAGGTATTGACAATTTCTGATGCTACACGAGAAATCCTGACAAGGGCAAGATGGCTAGTCTATCTCAATCGTTTACAAGAATCCAACGAGATCATAGCAATATAATTCTTACAGAACTTGCAAGAATATCACTCCATGGTAAGAGGGAGACACATAGCAGTCACCGATGACATAATTGCAGAGGTCTCGGGACTACCAGCCACTGGACCTGTGTGGACTCTAAAGAAGGAGAGACTATGAAAATCATAAAATTCTAAGATGAAGGCCAGAACCTGACAGTAAGAGGAAAGGGAGTTCTACTAGTAGCATTAGGAGAGTCGTGGGTAGAATTGACAAAGATCATCCAGAGCTACATCACCTGTGAAGGCAGGAGAGACGTGGTAAGACCATGACACCTTAAACTTTTAGCCATATTAAAACAAAAATGCTCTGTGAATTTACCTGCATTTTTAAATTATTTACTACATGATGTTGCCTGAAGCATGAAAAAATCATGACACGTACAATCGATAGTAAGTCACCATGGGCTGATATGATTGATACTTAGCTACAATCTTGCTCAGCAACAGAGTAGTTGGGAAGAACTAATTGCCACGATAGATGGGGGACTGACTCTACTAGCCCCAAAACGAAAGCATGTTACCAGTACATCGAATAGACCATTGAAACGAAGGAAATCAGTTAGATTGGCATGGATAAGAGGGAGGCTAGAAAATTTTCAAGGGAATACCAGCCAACTGGTGGAGATAGATGATTCAGGGGACGAGCAACCCCCGCAATTGGAAGGAGAAGAGAATGAGAAAGAGATGGAGGAAAATGAGGAAGGAGAAACAGAGAAAGAAATAGAGGAAAATGAGGAAGTAGAAACAGAGGAAGAGACTGAGCAGTCTTGGTAGGTGGAGGAAGAGACAGAGCAACGCGAAGGGAGCCCATTACAAAATCCATTGCAAGAGGACGAATTGGCCCAAATTTTGGCCAATATGGGTGAATATGCCCAACCTCTCAGCTTGCTAGACCTCCACATCAAAGAAGAACCAAAGAGCATTCTTCTCACGACAAAAACGCATCCAAAGAATTGTGCGATGAGGAAGAAGAAGAAGAGAATCATTCCGTTCATGATGAAATTATAACTGGAGAGAAAAGTGATGACGATATAGAAGAGGAACAATATGTTCCGAGCCAGACTACACTGGAAGAATTTCATGGAGAAGAAGGGATGGAAAAAGAAGTCACCCAGGAAATAACAGAACTAGCTAGGGTTTTTACTCCTAAGCAACCTGATCAGAACAACGAAAGGGCACCCCAAGAAGAAAACCAGGGAATTGGCCAAGACATCAGTCCAGGCCTGAGTAAATAGACAACTGTTCCTTCTAAGAAAACAGAAGAAATTAAAAGATTACGAAAAGAAAAACAAAGACTGTTGAATGTGATAGCACGACTTCGACAACAAATCAGGGTTTTGAAAATGAGAAAGAGAGCAAAAAGGACCTCGGGGGTAAGACATGCAACCACTCTGGCGAGAAACCTCAAGAAAAAGGTTAGGAGGACTCAAGTCCAGCCTGTCGTTCCAAACCAAAAGGAACAACATTTAGTTGTTTCCCATGTTGAAGTGCAAACAGATGGTATATCAACCTATGACAAAGAAGTTCAAACAGAGGCACAGTCCTTTGAAGAAACTCGAACCATAGTTACAGAACAGCGTAATAAGAAGATTCAAGTGAACCTCCTTCCTACAACTATCATGTGGGACAATGATCCGAGGATAGTAACCCTATGAGAGGGTTTGATGCAAGCTCAACAAGCAGTAGAAAAACTTACAGAACAAATGGTTTCTCGAGAAAGTATGAAGAATTACAACAACAGCTAAGGAATGTCAATTTATCTGAAAGCCAGGCTTTGAAGGATGGCGAAAGGAAGAAGAAAAAGTCACAAAGATAACTCATAGGTTAGATGTAGTTATCAAGCAGATGGATACCTTATGCTCTTTGTACATTGACGTCCTAGCATGTAGAGCCCCTGCTAAGAATTATGCCTTGTTTTTAATGGAACGATATTTGCAATTGAAAATTAAGGTTGACAAAGCAGGAGCCCCTATACAAATTAATACTATTGATGATTTTATAAATTTTTGTAAGCACTATGGAGTAAAGGTTCAAAGATTATTGTGTGAATTCTATCTGCATAACCTTGTGTTAGATCAAGAGACAGAGCAAAACCTCGGCCCTTTCATTGGAGATATCCAATTGCAGGCATTTATTTTGTTTGGAGTTAATTAAATCAAATGGCTTAAAGCCTATAATGCCTTCCAAAGACAAGAAAACAGATTAGATTTATGGGTAAGAGCTGAGCCTAGAAATCTAGTGCAGTTATGGAGGAAACATAAGAACCTCATGAGGACTCCAGGTGTGATTGAAGCATTAGGACCCATTTGTACAACAATCAATCGGCAAGGGATAGAATACTTTTTTACCATCAAAGACCTTGCCATTGATGCTGCTAAATTTCGATATCAGATTTCTAATCCGAATATCCAACTCAGGGAACCATTTAATTATGAGAACTTTAAGTTAGCCGTTGATCGCTTGAGCCTCTATGGTGATCTTATCTTGATGGCAGGGCCATCTTGGTTAGGATATAGGTTCCGAAGTCTGATTATTTGGCACCTTGCACTTGGATACCAAGCCCTGTATGAGATGCATGAGGGTCAGACAGGACATCTTTTTGAACACCTAGCTAGGCATCATGGTTGTAGACCACCACATGAGATCCCGTCCCCAGCCTACTCTCTCACCGCCTTACATGTCAACTACAATGTTTTCATGAGGGCATGAAAAAGGGTAAGCAGGGGGGTGTGTGGAGTACTGAAGAAGGTATGTTTTTATCGATTATTTTGTCATCTTTTCTTTAAAAATCATAACCTCTTTGCATCATGAACTAAGTAGATAATAAGAAATCATGACAAAATCTATGGGATTTATATGCAACACAAAAATACTAATAATTGCCATTTTCTTATGCAGGAAAAGGAAAAAAATGAAAGATTTCTGTCCCAAAGGAAAAGACAGGGCAAAGTTAACTGTTGTCCCTTTGGCAGGGAACCACATGCAAACAAGGCGATCCGAATTGAAGCATATTAGCCAAGAAAGGGAAAAGGAGATATCGAATTGGTGCAAGAGAACAAATGGATAACTGGGAATTAACAGTTTGGCGAATCCCTCGGGATCCTTTGATCTTGAGGGATCGCTATCTTAACTATTTTTGCATCATTGATATCTCCACTCGGCTGTTATAAGAAGGGGCAACACTCCTATCCCGGGGAACAACCTGTTGTTATTTTCTATGTAATTTTCCTTTGTATTTGAAACTTTGATCACCAGCTCTTGTTGAGAAGTGATCCACTGTAACCATGTTTTGATGTTTTAATATAAATCTGGTTGTCGTTCCATCTTTGATCCTGGAGTAATCTCAAGCAGTGTGTCCCTGGAGGCTAAGGGCCCAACCCTGGTGGAACACTTGCTCCTGTACCGTTATCTCTAATTCGTGTGTGGTTTTCATTATCAGCTTTGTTCGGTAATCTGATGTGTTTTTCTATTTTACATCACGGTTCTGTTATATTTGATTTATGTTCAACTGAGTAATATTGTTCTTTGTGACAAGAATGTTGTATTGTTCATTATGACTTTGTAACGCATTGCTATCCTTTAATCATTGATATAACATTGTTGTTCCTTATAGAATGCTATTGTTGTTCAATTACAGAGTAACCGTGCTGTAACATTCATAAGTTGGTATTACTGTATACATCTATGGTTTACACTTAATCGTGATTGTTGTTCAACTGGCATTGTTGTTCCATTACGAATTACAATCGTTATTATTTATAACTGAGATTGATACTTGTTGTGTCGAAGTCAGATTACTGTTTCTTTAATATCAAGCGTGCCATGTGTGTTATTTATCTTGGTTCATTGTACATTTATATTTGACTCTAGTTGCTGTCCTATATTCCGTTTTTGATTAGTTTCCATTCTACTTCTGTTTGCTGTCTAATTTATCTTTAGAGTAAAGATTGTTATCTGATTCCTGTAGGATGCAATTGCTGCATTTATTTCCGTAGACTGAGGTTTGTTGTTCAATCTTATTTATAAGAACTAGTTGTTGTTCCATTTTCTGGTTGTTGTTCCATTTCCTGTTATTTGTATTATCATTGCTTTGGTGTGCAGAACGATTTAAGATTGTAGTGAGCATTGACATTTGTTGTCCAGTTCCCAGGTTGATGATCTTTTCCTTGATTATCTTTAGTTACATCAGTTTACAGAGGGATGAGTTACTATTACTATACCCTTGACTGATAAATTGCTATAGTTTTCTGAGTGCATGATTCGAGTTTTAAGGTGTTTTTCTGTAAGTAGATCCTGTTTCAAGCATCCGTTTACTCTTGTATTTAGAGCACTATACTACTAGCATTACTCTAACAAATGACCACCTAAAACTGAGTACACTCTTTTAGATAACAAATCGTTCCTGCATTGATAAGTTAATGTGTGGTAAATAGAGGTGAAAAAGACCCTTTTTATTGCTCGACAAAAGGTATGCTAAATTAAAGCCAAGGAAGCAGGTGAAAGAACAAGTAAGAAAAACCTTAGCAATTAAAATTCTAGCAGTCATTCTTGAAACTCCTAAATTTGCCAAGGGAAAGGTATCTGAGCTTAAAGGACAAACACTAGAACAATCATCCAGCAAGCTAGTTCAATGGAGACTTACTAGGAGCCAGATTGCAAAGGAAAAGGGGAAAGCAGTGATTTCAGGAGAAGGTTCAAGCTTGAAGGGTGATGTAAGTGATATCTTAAGGGCCATTGACATTACGAAATCCCCTTTGGTGCAGGCAGATGTGATAGAAGTTGATCAAAGGAAGTCGAAGAAAGTGAAATCCTCCAAAAAACTAGAATTTAAGGATGAGGTTGCAACTTTTGTTTTCAAACCCAGAAAACCCTTAACCCGACAATCCAAGAAGATACAGGAGTCCAATGTTGAATTGGAGAGAATAGAAGAAGCGTTTGTTATTCAAGAAGAGTTAGAATTACCATCTTCAAGACCTGAAGGAGACAAAAACATGGTTCCTACTACTCAAACGCAAAAGGCCAGTTATGAAGTCATGGAAAGAAGGTTAGAAGCTGCCAACAATGAGATTGCTAAACTAAGGGCGAGAGCAAGAGAACATGTTGCTAAAAACACAAACTTCAAAAGGATGAAGGCTCTTTGGGAGGCTGAAAGGGTGCCCACATCAGAAATAGTTAGCAGTGAACAACAATACTTTACCTGGACTACTCCTGCAATCAAAGAAGCCAAATTTGTGAGAAAAATTAATACTCAGCTCAGAGCTACAAACAAGAGCTTGAAGAGGAAAATTGAAGATCTAGAAATACAAATAACCACTCTGGAAAAGGGTCTACAACAATGATGAAACAAGGTGTTGAAGAAGGGCAGTGAAGGTATTAAAACAATTTTTGGCACATAAAGGCAATTTTGGCATATAAAGGAAGAGCAACTACAAAGAAGAACATCTATGAAGGGATGTGGTTTTGATTTTTGGTTAATACATCAATCTTCTCAAAATTTTGGAAAAATCTCCCAAACCACTAATTTTTGAAGGTCGTGTTAAAAAAGAAAACACACAGCAGTTTCATAGCGCGCTATGAAACTGCTGAAGATGATCATTTGGATCTTATAGATGCATTGTGGAGGGAATGCTGGATCAGTTCCAAATTTTGAAGCTTCTAATGGATATGGGCTTATGTGTGAACTCTTAGATGGCAGGGTTGCAGGTACCAAAGCTTCAAGGAGTACTCCATAGGTAAAATGAAGGTTGTGCTACGAAAACAGAGTATTTTCGTAAGCACAATCATGTTTTCATCCACATGCTCGAGTTCCCTTTTGCACAAGTGGAAAATGATGTTTCAACAAATTATTAATGCATGACACCTATACACTAGCAAAAAATTATTTGAAGATAAACACGAAGGGTTGATGGCCTAAAAAGGGGAACTCTGTCTCCTAATTTTTAGGGCAGTTAAGGCATAATATAACAGGTTTTGCAACAGAATCATGGTCATCATCAAACTCAAGGACAAGGTTGGAAGTTGATTAGTGAATGTATTAAAGACTCAGATAAGGGTGTTGAAGGCTTGTTTTAGGAGTTTTACTCCTATTTGTATTAGGACTCTTGAAAGACAGCTAGCTATCAAGTTGTAATTAAATAGTTTGTTTTTGAATAGATAGGTGTCTAAGTTAGGAATTCGAATTCCTCCAAAGGTGGATGATAGTATCCAATGATATAAATTTCTATATCAAGCTTGAAAATCAAATTCCTCAGGGTTGGAAATTTCATTAGTAAAGGAAAGATTGTGTTATTGTAAGAAATTGTGTTTTTCATACTTAATGCATATATCAGTTTTACTACTCAAGATTCACAAAGCGTTTATGTGTTTGATGTTCTTATGGCTTTGTTCAATTACTTATTTGTAGTGGTATGAGCTTGTGATACTTAGAATTCATTGGAAAGCGTTCTAACTTCCTTCACATGCTTGTAAACTGTGTTGTTTCACTATGTTACTATTTTATTCATAAACCTAAACTTTAAGTGCCTTGACTTCCATGTTTTATTGATCATGTTGTTTTTTTGAAGACTATTTTGACTCCATAGCCCAATATATATTTGCTAATCATAGTTTCAACCAGCCAACCAGTCGTACTTTTGTTCATTTTGTTCCTAGAGTTAGCCATGTAATCATTAATCAAAAACCCTAAACCTAGTTAGAGAGCCCTCTCAGTTTGAGGAGGCTAAGCCTCAACCAAAAGAATGGTTTGAAAGAGTTACTCAGAGTTTTCTTGATTAGCAGCCTATCAAGGTCAGATTTTGTGATAACACAACTCAGATTTGATTTGAATTTCAAGGTTTGGATGAATCTTTCTCAGCTTCTGTTGAATTGGTTTCTCATTTGAATTCATTGGTATAGTATGTTGAATTACAGAGGAGTCATAGGTCTTGAGATTTGAATAATCTCAAGCAAAGACACTCTTATATGTTTTCAACAACTTGATGAATGATGTCCTTTCTTCAGGCGATAAAACAAGACCTAGGTTGACACTTTGAGGTTTTTCAGTTGTACCTAGGTTTACCACTTCAAATCTCAGAGTAGAACTCTGAGTCTTGGAGTTGGTAATCTTCTTAAATCTATCTTCCAAATCATAGAGATCTTCCATTTTGACTACAGATTTCGAAATTGGGTTTTGATCTTGTTTATGGTTGATTGCAAGTCGTGCTCTTGTTCGTCTATGATTTGTTCCTCATAAAATCCTTCTGATGTAAGGAAATCGATTATATCAACATCATTATTAAACACTTTCCAATTTTAGATAGAGGAGGAATGACCTGTTATAGAGTTTTGTGAACCCAACATTTCAGACTGCCAAGTGAGTCCATCATTAGGGGATGCGACAATAGATATTCTTCAACCTTAATGATTTATCCATGAGCTATGTTTAGGGTATATATATAGGTTATTAAGGAATGATGTGAGAAATTAGGTCTGCCATTTTTTATTTTATTTTATATAAATTATTTTATTATTTTTATTTATTTTTTAATAACATGTATTATTATTTCTATTAATATATTATAATAATTAATTAATTAATTCTATTAATTATTATTTAAATTAATTGATTTATTTATTATTGTGTTTAATTAGCTAATTATATAACTTAGATAGGTGGATTAATTAGCTAATTAAACACAATAATAAATAAATCAAATTAATTAAATAATAAATTAAAAATACTTAATTAATTATTAATTATTAATAATAATATTAATAGAAATAATAATACATGTTATTAAAAAATAAATGAATAAAAAAAAAAATAAAAATAAATAAATAAATAATAAATTATATAAAATAAAATAAAAAATGGCTGACCTAATTTCTCACATCATTCCTTAATAACCTATATATATACCCTAAACATAGCTCATGGATAAGTCATTAAGGTTGAAGAATATCTATTATCGCATCCCCTGATGATGGACTCACTTGGCAGTCTGAAATGTTGGGTTCACAAAACTCTATAACAGGTCATTCCTCCTCTATCTAAAACCATCCTCACTTGTATGGATTCATTATTTAATACTCTCCAATTTGTTACATTATCAGGAATGGATGGTCTAAAACCTAACTCTATTTAAAATCTATCTAGATTAAATTCTTCTGAAGGTATAAGTCTGGATAATACATTGCCAAGTAAGTCAGCACTTGTATTTTGTAATCTGGGGACTGAAGAATGTTAAAAGCAAAAGAAGTAAGATTCTGGGTGAAAGATTGATAATGTTTGAGATGCCCAAACACGCAATGGATTGTATTTCTTACATGTTTAATAACTATTTTTGAGTGTCCATATACTTGCAAATACTTGACATTAAGGCCAATGGCTTTGTACGGCCCTTGAATGAAAGCTTCATATTCTGTGGTATTGTTAGTGCATTGAAATTCAAGCCTAAAGGCTAACATGGTTTTCTCTCCTTGCGGGTTGATTAAGATGCATCCTGCACCTGCACCATCTTTAGACTTGGAACCATCAAAATAAAGGGTCCAAAATAGTGAATTATTTACAACTTTATCAACTATCTCTACACACTTGGAAGCGTCTGTTTGTGAAAAAATTTCTATCTGAGATATTACAACATTATATGGAAAGGGATATCTTTGAGCATTAAAGGATCCCAAGAATGAATCAGCCGAGTAGTCTCCAATAATGTTATTGATGAAAGCTACAGGTGCATTACTTCCCTCGAGATCAGTGACTATGTACTTCATGAATTTTTCACAGTCTACTCTGATTTGGTTTGGTTTACCATTGTGTGGCAACCACATGTGAGACCAATCAGTTGCAAAGTATTCGTGAAACTTTTTAGACCAATACCTACTTAGAATTAAACCATAAAATTCAGGGATATCAGGCACTAGAATATCGATTATCTATGAAACTTTTGGATTAGAGGAAAGCCTGATTGAAATTGATGCTATCTCTCCAAGTACTTCTACTTTAGTTTTGTCCAGTTGAACTATGTGTATAGCATATTTTTGAGGTGTAATATTCAATTTGGTGCACACATTTCTTGGCATAATATTTGAAGAGGCTCCTGAATCAACAAGAAAATTATGGACATTTCTATTGAAAATCTCATAAGTAAGAAGAAACATAGGTTTATGAGAGATAGACCTATCACCTATCAAAACTAAATCTGCAAGATTTACTTTGTTTGAAGATGAAGGAGGTTTTCCCATATCATAAGCAGCTTGAGTGACCATGACAGATGGCAGAGGGGCTACAGGAACTAATTTTAACTCTCTTAGTAGAATTTTTTGTTGTTGTTTGAGTTTAGTCAGCTCATGTAATGAAATATTCGCCCTGGTCTTTTTCATATCTTTGACTATGTTATATTCTACTATATCTAATATCACTAATGTTTTGGAAGAAGTTGGAGGATTTAGTGGATAGAATCAGTTTGAGTAGTCTTATATTTCTTACTTACTATCTTCTCCTTTACGGGAGTAACAATTTTTGTTTCTGAATTGTTGTAGACATATCAGGAGAGTTTTTACTTCTTGTTGTTACTGGCATAGCTTGTGCTTCCTCTTCAGTTGGAAGAATGAAGTCCCACATTCCATTTAACTTGACTTCTTCTTTAGTTTCAACTTCCTCTTCGGTTGGGGAATCTTCTTCTATTTCTGGATCAGACTCAGCATTATAAATAATATTTGGAGGCTGAGATGTAGAAGAAGGATTTATTTTAAATGAGAAAAAAGGTTTCTTGGGAGCAGATGATTTCACAACCTGTTTCTTTATTTCAACCATTTCATTGGACATGGTCTTTAACACTTTCTGAAGGCCTTCAAGGTTGAAAGGGTCCTTTGGAGTCTTTTTTTTTAATCATCTTTGAATGCTACTTTCTTTGATTTCCTTTCATTTGCTTGTGACCTCTTTTCTAAAGCAATGATCTTCTCTCTACAAATAGAGCTTCCTTCATGTTTTCTACAAGGGTAACCTTATTGGCTATATCTACAAAAATTGCGATATTAGCAGTGAGGGAGGATATGTACCATTCTATCTGTACATCGAATGTAGGTTTGGAGGCAGCTAGTATTTTGTTTAGTAACTTGTTAAATCTAGAATTGAAGTCTTTGATCCTTTCATTTGAATTTGATTTTAAGTTGGAAAGATCATTGATTAAGGATGTTATGGTCCTATCATCACCAAATTTTGCAATAAATACTTCTTGGAAAGTATCCCAATCTCTTATTGAGCCTGCTAGATGGGAAAAATACCAAGATCCAACAGATCCTTGGAAAGTATAAGGAAACAGTTTGATTACAACATCTTCATGTGTAACTCCCTTAAGATTCATGGCTAACATAAAGTTATTTAGATGTTCTTCAGCAGGAAGACCATCATCAGGATTGTACTTAGGTAACCATCTTTTTGGGTTTGCTGGGAGAGAATTCGGATTAGCAATAGAACAACACCAAGATTTGTCCAAGGTTGAGTGGGTTGATTGGACATAACTTGAGTCGGATACTGGGACGATAGGTATAGATGGCGAAAAACTTACTATTGGGTTAGTACTACTAGTAGTAGTACTAGTTGACGAAGTGGATTATTGAGAAGAGGTGGATTAAATAGAAGTGAATGGATGGAAGGGTGATGTGATATAGTTGGTATCTAATTTAGATCTTGATGTTACAACTTTCTTATGTCATGGAGGGATGGGAAACTCAAATGGAGTTACTCCAAGCCTTTCACTTTGCAATCTAGTTAATACACTAGTTTCTCGTAATAAGGAAGTAACACTTTCTTCAGAAGCTTCGGGCCTCTCTGGTTTCTCGGCAGAAATGGATGTCTATTCCAATTTTTGTAGCAAAGAGTGAACTTCGGGAGACTTGGGAGTGTAATCCAAAGGACGTGGTTGTCTCGCTACTTCAAGAGACAAGGGAGATGTTTCTACAACTTCAGATTTCTGATCCGGAGATTTTGAATGAGATCTAGAAGGTGTAGATGTTGTGGAGGGGTTTTGACTCTTATGAATGTTTTTCAATTGGTATTTAGGTTTATATGTCATTCATAGTTGGATGGCCCTTCTTCTAGTGCCAACATGTTGAAGCCTCAGATTTCTGCTACTCCAACATCGGGGATAACCACCCGGCCTGGACCTTAAGACATCTCCTTTTCCATTTAAAGTGGTGGCTCTGACTAGGGATGATGGGACTAGTTTCCCAGTGTGGGTTTTAAAATGAGAATGGGTGGTTTTCAAGTGATTGCAATAAGGATAGCGATAACTAAATGGCCTATTCTATCATGCAAATCCCTAGCTAACTTAATCTAATATAAACCCAGGTATTTCTCTGTGATATGCGATCTGAAAAGATATGTATTTGACATGTGATAATAAAGATCAATCACGCATTAAACAGAGGTGATAACGCGTAAAGATAATTTCTTTGACTAAGTAGTTAGTCAAAGAAATGTATAAACTATATTGCATATATCTGATGATTATATATGAAAATAAACAATTTTAGCTAGGCATCAAACAATAGTGCAATTAACTCTTAAGAGAAAGAACATATCTCATATACAATTCATGAAAATGAAGTGTTATCACTAATTAAACAGAAATAGAACTAATCATATAAGATGGAAGTACGATATGTGTGAAGTTCTGCTCATTTGACTACTGACATAGATCAACTCCATTCTTCAGATCAAATTATGTTCCATGTATACAATAGTGCATCAACAAAGGAAAGTAGTCTGATATTTAAAAGAAACAACCATGTTCCATAATTTCATCAAAGCATTCACAAACTTACAGAAGTGCATTCTTTGCAATTTTTTTTGATAAAATTCTGGACCCTTCTCTAAATGCATGAGAAAGGTATCAATACTATTCTAACTAATGTTCAAAAATAGATTATACAAAAATTTGAGGAGGTTTCAAACAACCTTCCTCCTAACTAGTTAACTAACTCTAAAAATAAAAGTGACTTGATGAACAAAGGTTATGATGATGATTTGTTGTCGGCCAGCTTCTCTTTTAAATCACATATATCGACCATCGGTTTAACTTGAGGAGGTGCCCCAAACTATGTTCTGGCCTGTCTCGCAAAAATAACATCTGTGAGAGGCGGTAGCATCTGCTGAGTTGAATGGAGTGAGCAGTGGAGGGTCATGATTTCACTGTGTCGCTTGACAAGGTATTGCCAATACGCATCCCAGTCAGTCTTTTCTAACTTTGCGATTGCTTCCCTTTGCATTTAGACTCTTTCCTTCTAGCTTTTATGCAAGTCATTTAAATTGGGCAGTATTTTCGGGTTGCCTTCTTTCACTAGGTTAGTGGCATACAAAGTTTAGTTTACTGCTTTTACCTTGTTCTTTGATACCCTGACTGCTCTTGCCACTACTAATTCAGCTTCTTTGATTCTCGCATCCCAATCCGTGAATATAATGTCCTTATGGGTGTCCTCGATCTTAGACAGATTAGCCATCCTTCCCTCTTCTGTTTCTTACCACTCGATGAATTATGAGATTCTTGTGTTAGATCAGTAAATTTAGTTCTTTGGTCAATCACCTTATCTGTTAGTTGGTCACTGGTGATCAAATAAGAAGCGATATGTGACATCTTTTGGAAAAATTGTTCTTTCTGTTCTAATAGGATGGAATTTAGCTCTAGTTCCTCTTTGATGAATTCCTCGACTGTAGGGACATGTTCATAGTTTTCCATGGCCTCTTGTAATTCTTGAACTTGTACGTTCTTTGCAAAAATGTTTGCTTCATGGATTATCTTTAACACTTCCATATTTTGTTGTAATTGAACGATTTGTTCAACAACTTGCTTGTTCACATTTGCTTTTTCAACTTGCAGTTGTTGCTCGAGTTGCGCTATCTTCTCGTCCTTTTCCATTAACAAAATAGATATCTCGGTAGCTTTATCCATGGTGGAAGTTGCATATGCCCCTGTAAATTGCGACAATCTGGCAATGTTTTCAGCTATATTGGAAGGAATATCCTTCCGAACTATGTCCATCGGCTCATTCCCAGGTGGGATCTCAGGTGTCACTATCCTCCTTCTTTTCCTTTGTCTCCTTACTACAGCCTTATGAAGTGTTTTGTAGAACACATCTAAAGGAGGAATTTCAGTCACCTTTAGGAAAATTTCTGAGGTGGGCAAAGCAGGAATGATTTCTGTCTGCTGCGAACTTATCCCTTGCTCATCCATCGGCTCAGACTCTGTAATATTCTGGGTATGTAGAGGAGTGTGATATTCCATGGTTTCCTAGGCATCTATCATCTTAGGAGTGCCTTGTAGTTTTTTATTGAATTGGTCCCACTCCTGATTCAAACTACTGCTTTTGATCTCAGAACTGGTATCTTTAGTCAGGTCACTCATACCCTGCTTTTCGGTTGACCTCCTACTAGATTTTGTTGTATTCTCAGTGTCTTGGGCCCTCCCTATATCCAGTTCTTTCCATGTATCCACTTGAGACTCTATGCGAGAATTAGGTCCCTCGCTGTTGACAGTGACACTAGGTGTAAGCTTGTCCTCTATTCTTAACAAATGCAGCGGAATTATTTCGAGCCTTTTGTTTCTAAACTCTTGAAATATTTCAAAATGTTTAGGACTCAGGTTTTCATTTGCCCACTCGAACACTTGTTCGAGGATTCAGTTGATTGTAAAAGGTTTTCAAAATTATTAGCCTCATGGTTATAAGGCTTGATCTTTACTGCAGGATAAATGTTATGTGCTATTTTATCTGGATAAAATTGCATTTTCGGCAAAGTATGGAGCCTAAGGCTTTCTAGGCTTACTGACTCCTTGGTTGCATGGTTAAAATTTTCTAATGAAAAGGAACTGTACCGAATAGGAAAATATGGCCATAATGACTTTTTGCTCTCTTTTAGGGTCTTGGTCAAGACTTTTCCCACATTCCGGCAGGCTATTTCTCTTGCTAATAATTTATCAAAGACATACAAAGGGAGGACACGTGGGTCCGCTCTACTGCCAAAAACCCTGATGTATGTAAACTATTCTTCAAAAAAATACTTGCCCACTACGGGAAGGTCTGTAGCGACTTCTTTGGAAAAATTGGGGGATTTCTTATTAAAAATTAGTTGGTGCAATGGAAAAATAACAACATTGCATATTTTATAAAAATGGGGTATATAATGGGATTCCCAAATCTGTTTATGGTTGAGATGGATAGGGTAGGGGTCCTGCAAGGTCCATTTCCAACCCATGATTGGAAATTTAGTGTAGAAATAGATGGAATCCATGATGTAGGCACTGAAATAGAATGGAGGAAGGTTCTCTGCGGAGGAGGATCTCTTTTGATGATACTTGGTGATGGCAGTGGCTAGGTTATGAGATAGGATAGTGGCCTAGTTCATAATGTGGGAATTAACACATGCATCAGTCATAAGGAATCCATTCCATAGAAAACTTCGCATTGTTAGGTAATCCATATAGCCTACATAACATAGCAACTACATAGTTGTAGGGGTTTGTTAAGGAGGCTACATGACACATACACATTTTATCAAATTTGAACTTGTTCTCAAGTACCCTCTAGCCCTGGATCATCTTAAAAGATTCTTCGTTTTTCTTTGCAAAGTTGACAAGCTATGAGTTGTCATTTATGTCCCGAGGGTCAGATATATGGTACATTTTCTTTAGGTCTTGAACTTTGAATGGCCCCATGAGATCCATCCTCGAGTTCCTGAATTCTTATCTTCAATAGTGAGATTTTCCACCACCCACCTAATCATAGCGTTATAGGGTAGGATCTTTGCTCTGGCTCCTATTCTGTGGAGGAAAGAACAAACAACATTTTTGAATTGGACTCTCGAAGGTTTTATTGAATCTGTCATTTCCTTTACGATAATAATCATTCTCAAGCCTGTTGTATATGACTTCCCAAGTTTTCGCTCCCTCATCGGCGTTGCAGATTATATTAGAGAATATAGGAGACACTTTTGATAGCTCGGACTCTATAATTCTCTGCTTTTTCTGCTTTTGCATCACCTTCTACAATGACATGTCTTTTGAAGCTTTCCTGAAATGGAAGAGATATATCAGCATTGACGATATAGGGAAATTAAGGTTGAAAGCTCTTTGAAATGAGTTTGAATCATGGGAGGATTTCGAATGAGATATTTAGCTTTAACTAGCCATAACTTGAAACATCATTACTTCTCCTTGAGCTGCTAAACATTAATTACCATGTCAAATTGTTCATTAATATATTAAAACACAGTAACTTGCCATGCTTGGTGCTTTATTTGCGCATCGCAACCTTTAAACGTTGTAATATAGCATTGCCTGCTTATAATGCGAAATGCGATTGCGAAAATCGCAATATCACATTTATTAAATTGTTAAAGGATGACACAATGACATGGCTTATTTATTTGCAACTCTGCGACGTGCGACTGCGTGTTCTTAAGGCGTCTCGATCGGTATATCATAATGGGGGGTCTCATCGCATATCACAATTCAGGATTTACTTAAATATGTTTAAATTATTACATGGGAAAAATGTGAAATGATATTTGCGACAAAGATCCTAAACTTGGGTTGTTTTCAAAGAGTTTTCAAGGAAATTTCTTAGAGTTAGGATTTATTTTTCACTGACTAAAAAACTTAAAAAGGGTCCCCATTTATATGTCAAATATCAACTATTATTTGTATAAATGGGGGCATGGGTTGTTACATACTACAACAGAATCCAAATTCTTTAAGAATATGGAAGCCTTGGAAGAAACAATGAAGAAGCATAACATCCATTTAGAGCACTCTTCAACTTCAACTTTATCTTTAGGAATTGCACTTTTTGCATGTGGTTGTCAAGCATCTCGGTTTGGTTATGCACTAAATGTATCTTCTTCTTCTGATTCTCATAAGTGGCTCACTGATTTTCGAGCTTCTTATCACATGGCCAAAAACAAAGCCATGTTTTCTTCTTTAAATGATTGTAACACCAAAAATATATATGTTGGTGATGATAGATCTCTTACTATCGTAGGGACTGGAGCTATTCAACTAGACAATGGTCAATTTAATGATGTATTATGTGTTCCAATCTTGTCTTGCAACCTTCTATATTTATATCAAATAACTCATTCAAGTGAAGGTAAATCATTGAATTCTCGCCTCATGATGTTGTAATTAAGGACCTAAGAGATCCTAGACAGATTTTAGCTACTGGCATTGCTGATGATTCTACAAGGTTGTATAAGTTTAACAACTTTGGGTCATCAACTCTTCCCTCCGTATTTGTTGCTCATAATGATGAAGTGAGAAAACTTTGGGATGACATATTTGGTCACTTAAACTATCGCTCCCTTCAAAATCTATGTAAATGAAATATGGTGACAGGTCTTCCTATGGTATCTTGTAAAGATGGTGTTTTTTCCAGATGTGTACTCGGGAAACATCATCAAGAGTGTTTTGAAAAACGTGCCCCTTGGCACACCTCAACCCCTTTACATCTTGTGCATAGTGATTTATGTGGTCCACTTCTAGTTGTTTCATTCTCTGGCTACAAGTATTTCTTAACTTTGATTGATGATTTCTCTAGACGCACTTGGGTATACTTCTTAAAACTCAAGAGTGAAGTATTTAACATGTTCTTGGCCTTTAAGGCCTTTGTTGAGAAACAATTTGGACATCAAATTCTTAAGCTAAGATCTGATAATGGTGGAGAATATGTTAACAACAAATTCATCAACTTTTACACTGAGCATGGAATTCAAATGCAACATACTGTTCCATATACTCCATAACAAAATGGTGTAGTCGAAAGGAAGAATCACACCTTAAAGGAAATGGCTAATTGTGTGCTTCAATCTAAAGGGCTTAGTCTTAATTTTTGGGCAGAAGCAATTAACTATGAAAATTACATAGTAAATTGCACTCCTACTAAGGTTTTAAAGAATATCACTCTAGAAGAAGCATGGAGCTCAATTAAACCAGATGTAAGTCACTTTCGTGTTTTTGGAAGTGAAGCATGGGCCCATATTCCAGATGAGATACATAAAGCTTTAGAACCTGAGAGTGAAAAACGTATTTTTGCTGGATATTCTGAAGATGTCAAAAGATATAGACTTCTTTCACCTAAGTCCAAAAATGTTATCATTAGAAGAGATGTAAAGTTTCTTGAAAATATATCGGCCTACGAGCCTAGTTCGGTGGATGTGCCACCTCTCTCTATCCCTTCTACTTCTGAAAATATTTCTTCTTCAGATGATGATAGCAAGGATGACAATCCTCCCCCACCTTATCAGGATCCTCCTTAAGCTCCTCAACTTCCAAAATGGGTCAATGCTACTCGGGATGCAGCAGATTCTTTTGTAGGTGTTCCTACAAATCAACGATGTATATGTTTTTAATTCGATGGAGACTCTTGTTTACTAACTCAAGCTTCAACGAATTATGATCCTGACACCTTTGCAGAAGCTTCAAGCCATCCAGATTGGGACGCAGCTATGAATGAAGAATATCATTCATTATTGGCAAATGATACATGATATCTTGTTCCTCTTCCAAAGGGATGAAAACTTGTTAGATGCAAATGGGTTTTACAGAACCAAGTTTGGACCCTTTATTTCCCTTTCCCAGTCCAAGTATGCTTGTGATCTTCTACGCCACCTTCACATGGAAGATTGTAAGCCAGCCCCTTCTCCCTTTCAGTCTGGAGCCAAACTTTCAATCACTTGTACTTCCCCTGAAGTTGATGCTACCTTATACTGTCAGCTTGTAGGAAAACTTTTGTATCTGACCCATACCCATCCTAGCCTTTCCTTTGTTGTTGGCCTTATTTCTTGGTTTATGGAAAACCCACATGAAAGTCATAGGAAAGCAGCTAAAAGAATACTTCATTATGTTCGAGGTACAGTTCAGTTTGGGATTCATTACAGTGTAGAAGCATCTCCTCTATTGGTTGGTTTCACTGATCTTGATTGGGCTGGTGACCCTAATGATTGGAATACTACCATTATGTCTTCACTCTTGGTTCTAGACCTATTACATGGGCTTGCAAGAAACAAAGTGCCATTTCTCTTTCTTCAGCAGAAGTAGAGTATCGTGGTGTTGTAGAATATAGTAAGGAAGCCATGTGGCTTCGTCCGATCCTGTCAGAGTTTGGCTTTCAACAGCAGCATCTGACTACACTCTGGTGTGATAATCAAAGTGCCATTCAAATATGCAAAGACCTAGTCCAACATCAGCGCATCAAACACATTGAATTACACATGCACTTCATCAGAAAGCTCATTCATGACCATGTTCTTGAAGTGCAATATTTTCAACAAATGATCATGTTGCAGACATCTTTACAAAGGCTCTCAGAGAGGCGAAGTTTACTAAACTTCGATTTATTGTTGGAGTTCAGGAAGTTGTCACTAGGGGGGGATATGCTCTAATTCCTCCTTATTTCTCCTATTGTGTCATATTTTTACATCCTTCAATCCTATCCCAAGTTGTTCTTAAGGGGGGATGTTAGGATATTCCGACAAATAGGAAATAGTTAAGT
>APFE031073473.1:21775-61721 GCA_000404065.3 Pinus taeda | reverse complement strand
CTCCTAACTAGTTAACTAACTCTAAAAATAAAAGTGACTTGATGAACAAAGGTTATGATGATGATTTGTTGTCGGCCAGCTTCTCTTTTAAATCACATATATCGACCATCGGTTTAACTTGAGGAGGTGCCCCAAACTATGTTCTGGCCTGTCTCGCAAAAATAACATCTGTGAGAGGCGGTAGCATCTGCTGAGTTGAATGGAGTGAGCAGTGGAGGGTCATGATTTCACTGTGTCGCTTGACAAGGTATTGCCAATACGCATCCCAGTCAGTCTTTTCTAACTTTGCGATTGCTTCCCTTTGCATTTAGACTCTTTCCTTCTAGCTTTTATGCAAGTCATTTAAATTGGGCAGTATTTTCGGGTTGCCTTCTTTCACTAGGTTAGTGGCATACAAAGTTTAGTTTACTGCTTTTACCTTGTTCTTTGATACCCTGACTGCTCTTGCCACTACTAATTCAGCTTCTTTGATTCTCGCATCCCAATCCGTGAATATAATGTCCTTATGGGTGTCCTCGATCTTAGACAGATTAGCCATCCTTCCCTCTTCTGTTTCTTACCACTCGATGAATTATGAGATTCTTGTGTTAGATCAGTAAATTTAGTTCTTTGGTCAATCACCTTATCTGTTAGTTGGTCACTGGTGATCAAATAAGAAGCGATATGTGACATCTTTTGGAAAAATTGTTCTTTCTGTTCTAATAGGATGGAATTTAGCTCTAGTTCCTCTTTGATGAATTCCTCGACTGTAGGGACATGTTCATAGTTTTCCATGGCCTCTTGTAATTCTTGAACTTGTACGTTCTTTGCAAAAATGTTTGCTTCATGGATTATCTTTAACACTTCCATATTTTGTTGTAATTGAACGATTTGTTCAACAACTTGCTTGTTCACATTTGCTTTTTCAACTTGCAGTTGTTGCTCGAGTTGCGCTATCTTCTCGTCCTTTTCCATTAACAAAATAGATATCTCGGTAGCTTTATCCATGGTGGAAGTTGCATATGCCCCTGTAAATTGCGACAATCTGGCAATGTTTTCAGCTATATTGGAAGGAATATCCTTCCGAACTATGTCCATCGGCTCATTCCCAGGTGGGATCTCAGGTGTCACTATCCTCCTTCTTTTCCTTTGTCTCCTTACTACAGCCTTATGAAGTGTTTTGTAGAACACATCTAAAGGAGGAATTTCAGTCACCTTTAGGAAAATTTCTGAGGTGGGCAAAGCAGGAATGATTTCTGTCTGCTGCGAACTTATCCCTTGCTCATCCATCGGCTCAGACTCTGTAATATTCTGGGTATGTAGAGGAGTGTGATATTCCATGGTTTCCTAGGCATCTATCATCTTAGGAGTGCCTTGTAGTTTTTTATTGAATTGGTCCCACTCCTGATTCAAACTACTGCTTTTGATCTCAGAACTGGTATCTTTAGTCAGGTCACTCATACCCTGCTTTTCGGTTGACCTCCTACTAGATTTTGTTGTATTCTCAGTGTCTTGGGCCCTCCCTATATCCAGTTCTTTCCATGTATCCACTTGAGACTCTATGCGAGAATTAGGTCCCTCGCTGTTGACAGTGACACTAGGTGTAAGCTTGTCCTCTATTCTTAACAAATGCAGCGGAATTATTTCGAGCCTTTTGTTTCTAAACTCTTGAAATATTTCAAAATGTTTAGGACTCAGGTTTTCATTTGCCCACTCGAACACTTGTTCGAGGATTCAGTTGATTGTAAAAGGTTTTCAAAATTATTAGCCTCATGGTTATAAGGCTTGATCTTTACTGCAGGATAAATGTTATGTGCTATTTTATCTGGATAAAATTGCATTTTCGGCAAAGTATGGAGCCTAAGGCTTTCTAGGCTTACTGACTCCTTGGTTGCATGGTTAAAATTTTCTAATGAAAAGGAACTGTACCGAATAGGAAAATATGGCCATAATGACTTTTTGCTCTCTTTTAGGGTCTTGGTCAAGACTTTTCCCACATTCCGGCAGGCTATTTCTCTTGCTAATAATTTATCAAAGACATACAAAGGGAGGACACGTGGGTCCGCTCTACTGCCAAAAACCCTGATGTATGTAAACTATTCTTCAAAAAAATACTTGCCCACTACGGGAAGGTCTGTAGCGACTTCTTTGGAAAAATTGGGGGATTTCTTATTAAAAATTAGTTGGTGCAATGGAAAAATAACAACATTGCATATTTTATAAAAATGGGGTATATAATGGGATTCCCAAATCTGTTTATGGTTGAGATGGATAGGGTAGGGGTCCTGCAAGGTCCATTTCCAACCCATGATTGGAAATTTAGTGTAGAAATAGATGGAATCCATGATGTAGGCACTGAAATAGAATGGAGGAAGGTTCTCTGCGGAGGAGGATCTCTTTTGATGATACTTGGTGATGGCAGTGGCTAGGTTATGAGATAGGATAGTGGCCTAGTTCATAATGTGGGAATTAACACATGCATCAGTCATAAGGAATCCATTCCATAGAAAACTTCGCATTGTTAGGTAATCCATATAGCCTACATAACATAGCAACTACATAGTTGTAGGGGTTTGTTAAGGAGGCTACATGACACATACACATTTTATCAAATTTGAACTTGTTCTCAAGTACCCTCTAGCCCTGGATCATCTTAAAAGATTCTTCGTTTTTCTTTGCAAAGTTGACAAGCTATGAGTTGTCATTTATGTCCCGAGGGTCAGATATATGGTACATTTTCTTTAGGTCTTGAACTTTGAATGGCCCCATGAGATCCATCCTCGAGTTCCTGAATTCTTATCTTCAATAGTGAGATTTTCCACCACCCACCTAATCATAGCGTTATAGGGTAGGATCTTTGCTCTGGCTCCTATTCTGTGGAGGAAAGAACAAACAACATTTTTGAATTGGACTCTCGAAGGTTTTATTGAATCTGTCATTTCCTTTACGATAATAATCATTCTCAAGCCTGTTGTATATGACTTCCCAAGTTTTCGCTCCCTCATCGGCGTTGCAGATTATATTAGAGAATATAGGAGACACTTTTGATAGCTCGGACTCTATAATTCTCTGCTTTTTCTGCTTTTGCATCACCTTCTACAATGACATGTCTTTTGAAGCTTTCCTGAAATGGAAGAGATATATCAGCATTGACGATATAGGGAAATTAAGGTTGAAAGCTCTTTGAAATGAGTTTGAATCATGGGAGGATTTCGAATGAGATATTTAGCTTTAACTAGCCATAACTTGAAACATCATTACTTCTCCTTGAGCTGCTAAACATTAATTACCATGTCAAATTGTTCATTAATATATTAAAACACAGTAACTTGCCATGCTTGGTGCTTTATTTGCGCATCGCAACCTTTAAACGTTGTAATATAGCATTGCCTGCTTATAATGCGAAATGCGATTGCGAAAATCGCAATATCACATTTATTAAATTGTTAAAGGATGACACAATGACATGGCTTATTTATTTGCAACTCTGCGACGTGCGACTGCGTGTTCTTAAGGCGTCTCGATCGGTATATCATAATGGGGGGTCTCATCGCATATCACAATTCAGGATTTACTTAAATATGTTTAAATTATTACATGGGAAAAATGTGAAATGATATTTGCGACAAAGATCCTAAACTTGGGTTGTTTTCAAAGAGTTTTCAAGGAAATTTCTTAGAGTTAGGATTTATTTTTCACTGACTAAAAAACTTAAAAAGGGTCCCCATTTATATGTCAAATATCAACTATTATTTGTATAAATGGGGGCATGGGTTGTTACATACTACAACAGAATCCAAATTCTTTAAGAATATGGAAGCCTTGGAAGAAACAATGAAGAAGCATAACATCCATTTAGAGCACTCTTCAACTTCAACTTTATCTTTAGGAATTGCACTTTTTGCATGTGGTTGTCAAGCATCTCGGTTTGGTTATGCACTAAATGTATCTTCTTCTTCTGATTCTCATAAGTGGCTCACTGATTTTCGAGCTTCTTATCACATGGCCAAAAACAAAGCCATGTTTTCTTCTTTAAATGATTGTAACACCAAAAATATATATGTTGGTGATGATAGATCTCTTACTATCGTAGGGACTGGAGCTATTCAACTAGACAATGGTCAATTTAATGATGTATTATGTGTTCCAATCTTGTCTTGCAACCTTCTATATTTATATCAAATAACTCATTCAAGTGAAGGTAAATCATTGAATTCTCGCCTCATGATGTTGTAATTAAGGACCTAAGAGATCCTAGACAGATTTTAGCTACTGGCATTGCTGATGATTCTACAAGGTTGTATAAGTTTAACAACTTTGGGTCATCAACTCTTCCCTCCGTATTTGTTGCTCATAATGATGAAGTGAGAAAACTTTGGGATGACATATTTGGTCACTTAAACTATCGCTCCCTTCAAAATCTATGTAAATGAAATATGGTGACAGGTCTTCCTATGGTATCTTGTAAAGATGGTGTTTTTTCCAGATGTGTACTCGGGAAACATCATCAAGAGTGTTTTGAAAAACGTGCCCCTTGGCACACCTCAACCCCTTTACATCTTGTGCATAGTGATTTATGTGGTCCACTTCTAGTTGTTTCATTCTCTGGCTACAAGTATTTCTTAACTTTGATTGATGATTTCTCTAGACGCACTTGGGTATACTTCTTAAAACTCAAGAGTGAAGTATTTAACATGTTCTTGGCCTTTAAGGCCTTTGTTGAGAAACCAGATTTTGGACATCAATTCGTTAAGCTAAGATCTATAACCATGGTTGTCCGAGAATATGCCGATTAACAACACATCATTCATCAACTTTTCTCCTGACTCAGCCTGTTGGCAAGCCATGGAATTTCACAAGTCGCAACATCATCTGTATCCGATCATGTCTCACGATAACACACATGGTGGTAGCTCGGAAAGGAAGAATCACAGCCTTCAAAGACAATGGCTATTGTAGTGCTTCACATTCTCAAAGGTTAGTTTAACTTTTTGGCAGAAGCAATTAACTATGAAAAATGTACATGTAAATTGCCACTCTACTAGGTTTTAAAGAATATCACTCTAGAAGAAGCATGGAGCTCAATTAAACCAGATGTAAGTCACTTTCGTGTTTTTGGAAGTGAAGCATGGGCCCATATTCCAGATGAGATACATAAAGCTTTAGAACCTGAGAGTGAAAAACGTATTTTTGCTGGATATTCTGAAGATGTCAAAAGATATAGACTTCTTTCACCTAAGTCCAAAAATGTTATCATTAGAAGAGATGTAAAGTTTCTTGAAAATATATCGGCCTACGAGCCTAGTTCGGTGGATGTGCCACCTCTCTCTATCCCTTCTACTTCTGAAAATATTTCTTCTTCAGATGATGATAGCAAGGATGACAATCCTCCCCCACCTTATCAGGATCCTCCTTAAGCTCCTCAACTTCCAAAATGGGTCAATGCTACTCGGGATGCAGCAGATTCTTTTGTAGGTGTTCCTACAAATCAACGATGTATATGTTTTTAATTCGATGGAGACTCTTGTTTACTAACTCAAGCTTCAACGAATTATGATCCTGACACCTTTGCAGAAGCTTCAAGCCATCCAGATTGGGACGCAGCTATGAATGAAGAATATCATTCATTATTGGCAAATGATACATGATATCTTGTTCCTCTTCCAAAGGGATGAAAACTTGTTAGATGCAAATGGGTTTTACAGAACCAAGTTTGGACCCTTTATTTCCCTTTCCCAGTCCAAGTATGCTTGTGATCTTCTACGCCACCTTCACATGGAAGATTGTAAGCCAGCCCCTTCTCCCTTTCAGTCTGGAGCCAAACTTTCAATCACTTGTACTTCCCCTGAAGTTGATGCTACCTTATACTGTCAGCTTGTAGGAAAACTTTTGTATCTGACCCATACCCATCCTAGCCTTTCCTTTGTTGTTGGCCTTATTTCTTGGTTTATGGAAAACCCACATGAAAGTCATAGGAAAGCAGCTAAAAGAATACTTCATTATGTTCGAGGTACAGTTCAGTTTGGGATTCATTACAGTGTAGAAGCATCTCCTCTATTGGTTGGTTTCACTGATCTTGATTGGGCTGGTGACCCTAATGATTGGAATACTACCATTATGTCTTCACTCTTGGTTCTAGACCTATTACATGGGCTTGCAAGAAACAAAGTGCCATTTCTCTTTCTTCAGCAGAAGTAGAGTATCGTGGTGTTGTAGAATATAGTAAGGAAGCCATGTGGCTTCGTCCGATCCTGTCAGAGTTTGGCTTTCAACAGCAGCATCTGACTACACTCTGGTGTGATAATCAAAGTGCCATTCAAATATGCAAAGACCTAGTCCAACATCAGCGCATCAAACACATTGAATTACACATGCACTTCATCAGAAAGCTCATTCATGACCATGTTCTTGAAGTGCAATATTTTCAACAAATGATCATGTTGCAGACATCTTTACAAAGGCTCTCAGAGAGGCGAAGTTTACTAAACTTCGATTTATTGTTGGAGTTCAGGAAGTTGTCACTAGGGGGGGATATGCTCTAATTCCTCCTTATTTCTCCTATTGTGTCATATTTTTACATCCTTCAATCCTATCCCAAGTTGTTCTTAAGGGGGGATGTTAGGATATTCCGACAAATAGGAAATAGTTAAGTATAACTTGGTCTAGTGTAGAGTTAGGTAAAGTGTGTTTCTTTACTGTGTACTTTTGTAACTTACAATACGATGGTCACAATATGTTCTAGACATGAAGTGATCTGACAGTTCATTCTCTCCTTGGTATTATCGACACTTGATCTGTGGCTTAACACTCGATTGGTCCATGATCTCTATTTAAAGAGCATGGAGGGTCATTTGTAGGGTGACCGTTCATGAGAGAAGCTTACGCAAATTTTCTTTCATTTATTAATAAATTTCTTGAAGAGTCCACGTTGGCTCAGGCTATTGAATGTTTCCCTCTTTGAGGGTTTTAACCATGTCAAGAATATTGGTGTATTGATCTGTGATCTGCTTGTGAGCAGTGTCCTTTGGTGTTCTATCTGAGGAACTTACCTTGTAAATTCCTACACTTTTCATTCTGTAATCAAGTTGCTTCTATGACTTTATGAATGCAAGGAGATCTACAGATAGATAGGTAATCAAAGGTCCTTGCATAGAATAACAAGGATTGACAGAATTCTTATGGAGAAAAGAAGTCAGTAAACAAGTCTCCTTTAAATTCATCTCTATGTAGCAAGAAGAGAGACAGATAAGAAATATATAGAAGATATACTTTCTGAAATGTAGTGAAGTAGGTCATATCACTTAGACCAGATTGAAGGTATCAAAGAGTAAAGGAATATCTTCATGAGATCTCAGTGATGAGATCTGGGAAAAATGATGAGAAAATAATCATCATTGATATTGATATTGATAAGCATGGTAACAATGTCCATGAACAAGAAGGTTACCTCAGTCAACAATTTGTGGTCTTTGTGCCAGATAGAGAAAGACAAGTTGAAATGACTCAAATGTTTGCAAAGGAAAGGTTGACAAAACAATACTATGGAAATATTATGGAGAGGAGATCATATCGTTGGAACGATCGAGGAAGATGAAGAAAAGGACCAAGCAAAGAGGGAGTAATAGATCTCCATTATGAATGAGATAGTGTCCCTCTCAAAAGGATCCTATCAGAAGTCCTTGCAGATATGACCATGGTAAAAAAATGCATTGTGGCATCATGGAAGCATTAGAAACAAGAGCTTGTGATATCACCATGAGAAACATGATGGACATAGCTCATGGGAATCTCTTTGAAAATTAAAGGAAAGGAAGAAGTCTCCAAGACAAAGGAAACATTTGCCAGATGGGGGTATGCAAGATCCTGTAGATTCTTTGATAGAAACTTCAACGAAGGATCCCCTAGTCTAGGAAGGTTGCAAGTGTTCCATTAGGAAATCCAACTTATGGAATTCATGAGATGAAGGATTGATGACTTAAGAAATGAAACAGATCAAGGGATTGAAGATTTTTCAATCAAGAAAGCTGCTAGAAGAATCCTAATGGAAAAATGTGGTATATATGCTTGTATTTGTATTTGGTATTGTAATGTCATGAAATATGGTTGCAGGTGACATGGATTGAGCATGATCTAGAGAAAAATGATCTTTTCCTTTGAAAGGCTGCAGGAAGGCATAAGTCGCACTAGATGAAATCAACATAATATGTCCTCATATGAAGTATGAGGTGGTTGTCTCAATTGAAGAACTCTGATTGAAATTCCCTGGGAATGAAAGATGTGAGGATGGAAGAGATCGTGAAATGTGCAACCATGATGAAGGCAATGAACATCTAAAGGAACAGGAAGATTTGACCAGAAAATATCTCGTAAAGATATGTAGACTCTAATGGAAGTCTGAAAAGATGAATACCCTTGACAACCCATATTTTTGGGAGATGTGTCAACATGTATGCAAGATGTTGATACCTACAAGAAGATGTCACTGAAAGAGGCTATCACCAAAAATGTAATATGTGATTTGTTTTCGGTTTCTGGCCTGTTGGAGAAAGGTTGGGTATGTGTGCAGGACCAAGGTAAGGAGAGTTGTGAAGGACATCAAAACATGTACCTTGTGATATACAACAATCACCGTTGAAGGAAAAGTGAAGATAGATGGCCCTATGAAGGAAGCCCCAGATGTAAAGCCAAAAAGGATACTTTCCAGGAAAGAAGGAATGACATGATGGAGGAAAGTGATGGATGGCTGAACCCTACATATGAAGAAATTGATGACATCGAGGTCATGGATTATCAGACAACTAGAAGACCCTATAAAGTACTAATGATAGAGTCCTTGGGTAAGAGGTAGCTCTAGGAGGTTCCTATGAGTAAAGGAACTCGATTAAGTTTCCGAGTGAAGAGAAACTTGGTACTCATCCCTGGTTAAGAGGGAGAGTTAGACACGACATTATTTTCTTTGAATTGGAAGAAAGAATGGAGGATTGTGTAATCATCTACCATCCGACACTGTTTGAGGATGTGGTAGGGCATGTAAGAAAAAAGTGGGCAAGAGGACCGATATTCTTGAGGGCTGGGAACCCAAGATGAGAATAATCCTAGTAGGGCATACTCGGAGAACACCCGTGTGGGTATGACCCTAAGAGAGACAATGATGATGCATGTCTATTAGTCATTGGTCTCGCCAACATTATGTGCTCTGATCTATGTGAGAGATAGAGTTGTTAGTCAAGGCCTTGCTATATGAAAAACAATGTTTGTTGAAATGATGCTATAACATATGGATTGGAAATCCGATTCTTCTTATGAGAAATTATTCAAATTGAGAATGCCCAAGTACCATTATGAATACCTCCCTAGTTAAGAGGGAGTGTTGAAGAAAGTGTAACTAGGTTTGGTCTTCATAATGTCATGATATTTGTAAATGATGTAATTTTTTCAAAGAAGTCATGTCATGTATAAAGAAGATCTTCATGAGCCCATGTAACTGTATACAAGTCCAACAATGTGCAACAACCCTCCAAGACCAAGAAAAATCCTCTGAAAGCAAGCACAAGAAGTCTGTAAGTAAAACAATAAGGAGATCACCACGTTGGCTCAAAAATGAATTAAAATACATAATTAAAAGTCATGTCGGCTTGGATAAAAGAAATGGAAGTTCATGAATTCACGTCAGCTCAAATATGTGGCACAAACCACTATAAATACCTGTCTAGGGTCAGCGCAAAAAGAACAAGAAGACTTCACATTTCCTCTGAATTTTCGCATGGATGAAGGAGCAGACCTGCACCATAGAGAGGCATCTATTTAGTGTTTGACTGCTACCTCGGATGGGTATAAGGAGCAGAAGAACCCAAGCTAGTCTCATGGCAACATGTATGATCTCAAATATATGGAACGCATGACAAGAAGACACAAGGAATTCTGTGCTAGTATCATTCTCGACATACCTGTGAGTTTAAGGTGCACTCAAGCTAGATCTTGGATGGATGGAGCATAAAAGACTTTGGATGAGGACGCAGTATTGGTACGAGTTCTAGGCTAGATTTATTCTTGGCATAGTCATAATTCTTGTGATGACAATCTTGGCATTTCTGTGAATGGACTCTTACTGTCTTGGCACATTTAGTCTCCATGTATATAGATCTGCCTCCTAGCAATCTCGATATGTATCTCAGTGATATCACAACATGACTTCTAATAGTCTCAACTATCTATATGAGTATCTGTGCTCCTATGACCTCGCATACCCTCAGCATATCTAAAGTGCAATGATGAACTTGGTTACAATATTGGTGAAGGTAAAGTTGCAGTCCTAATCTCATTGACCATCACAATCTCGGTGCAATGAGAGGGAGAAGTATCAAAGTCTCTTCATAACAAGAAGGAACAAAACCATAGCCTCTGCATAATAAGAAGATACAGTGACAAGGGAGATCAGTCTCATCATGATGGAAGGAGTGACAAAGATCATCATAGTCTCAGTATGATCTCATGATCCTATCTCAGTTATGATTCCAGTCTTGAAGATCATGATCTCAATGAAGACAAGAGATCTCAGTGACATGATGAAGAGGTAGTAATGAAGATCTCGGTGAAGCAACAATGATGGCTTCAATGGTGCAATAATCATGATGATCTTAATAGTGTTTGAGAAACATGATTGATGTCTTGGTCTTGGAGAGGCATAATGTGTCAAGGGTCATGGTCTTGGTATTCATCAAATTGGAATCTCTATAAGAAGAATTTTGTGTGGGTTTTCCTCTCCAAGAGGGAGAGGTTTTGGTCCTCGAAGAAGCCAAATATTATGTGTTCTTGTCTCTTTTGTTTTTGGTAGCAGTTTGATGAAGTAAACACACACACTAATAATGTAATGAAAATCAAGCTAAGATAAACTGTATAAATACTTCACAAATTTTTATCATGACAAGAAGAATCACTCTAATTTATGAATGCCCTAGATTCTTCAATAGAAACTTGGGATTTTTGGCCAACTAAATTGCAAAAGAGTTATCGATAAGAAGTGGAGTTGAAGCCTTTTTTTTCTCCTACAAATCTTCTAGTATTTTGTGAAGCCAAATGATTTCTTTTGTAGCTTGAGCTACTACACCATACTTGCCATCGGTGGTATAATCAACAGGAACAAATTGCTTGAATGATCTCCAACTAATAGTCACTGATCCAAGACTCGTCAAATAACTAGAAGTAGAGACTACATTCTCCTTATCTCCATCAAAATCGGAATCTTAATAGCTGGTGAGATGGAAATATGCAACTTTGGAATATTTGATGCCATATGTTCATGTTCCTTTCAAATACTTGGGCACTCACTTTGCTACATTCCAATGATCTTCACATGGTTGATGCATGAACCTGGAAAGTATCCCTACAACAAAATCTACGTCATGTCAAGTAGAAGTTAGAAAAGACAAACTTCCAACTAGTTGCTTGTACTTTGTTGGATCTCCAAATGTACTTTTTTTAGTTGATGTAAGCTTCAAATTTTGCTTCATTGGAGTAGCGACAAGATTACAATCCTGCATCTCAAATCTATCTAATAGCTTTCCAATATACTTTTTCTGAGAAATGAAAATGTATTTGGGTTTCTTATCAACTTCAATCCCCAAACAGTAATGTAATAAACCCAAATATGTCATGCCAAAATTTTCATCAACTCTCTTTTAATGGATGCTATATAGTTATCATTATTTCCTATAATCATCAAATCATCTACATACACAACCACATATACAATGGACTTTCCAATCTTCTTAACAAAAAGAGTTGCATCATCTAAATCAAATAATTTATAATTCAACTTGAGAAGGTGTTTAGTTAACTTTTCATACCATGCACGAGATGCTTGTTTCATTCCATACAAAGCCTTCATTAACTTACATACCTTTTTCTATTTTCCTTTGGCAACAGAACCTTCTGGCTGAAACATATAAACATCCTCCTTCAAATCATCATTCAAAAAAGTTGCTTTAACATCCATATGGTGTATCTTCCAGCTATTCTGAGCTGCAAGAGAAAACAAAGTTCTGTTTAGCTATATATATATATATAATATATATATATATATATATATATATATATATATATATATTATATATATATATATATATATATATATTATATATATTAAAATTATATAAATATTATATAACTTTAAATATTAACTTATAATTGTAATTTTAATTATGAATCACACGATGGGGACAAGGAGAAAGTCTATGTAGATTTGGAAAATGCATAAACCAATAGTGTTAGGGCAATGTTCGTTGATGGGTTATGACACTTTGACGGGAAATAAGGCAACATGGAATGGTGGAGGATTGAAGGTAATAACACAACGAACTGGCGGGGAATGTTCAGTCGACACATGACGTAACTGTTTGGAGAAGCACAATCGGGACAATGGAAAAGGGTAGCGGACAACGTAGTCAAAGCAATGGTGGAATAGTCACAGTGGATAAGGAAACACTCGATGGTGACAACAGACAATGAAAACTCAACGGTGGGGAATAGCCGAATAGTTGCTTGGATGAATAGAAGCGAAGAACAGATAGCGATGAGTGGATGTGGTGAAGACCCATGTAAGAGAATGGCAGCACGGTCGGGTCAGGAAGGGGAGTGGTCAACGTGGTTGGGAAAGAAAGAATAAAGGACATTGGATGGAACTCGTGGTAGGTCAGAGAAAGGATGAGGGGTGGACAAGCATATGCAGCGTTTGGTGCAAGAAACCAATGATTGGCAGACAGATGTACCCAGTGCAGACGTTGCTTCTTAACTGCCTCTCTGATCATTTCATGGATTTATGTCAAGAGATCCATACGAATATAAAAAGCTAGCTTCTTTTCTTGAAACTGTTGGGGACCTTATATACCTAGGAGTTGATCTAGATGAGAGAGTGATACACGCAAAACTTCAAAAGCATCCTCCACAATGCCAATGCGATCCTCGCTCTAAAAAATATCCACTTCATAAATCACAATTTAAACAAATCCTGCCACCGCGTATTTTGGCTATCATGTGAAGGACCGACTCTTATATCATTGTGGGAAACTCTGCATTCCACAAATAGAGAGAGTAAATATAATCAGAGAGGCACATACTTCTCTGGTATCAGGTCACTTTGGGGTAAGTAAAACAGTTGCACAGTTGCACAGCTGCAAAGATTTTGTTATTGGCCAAAAATGAGTGAGACAGTTTCTAGATATGTAAGAGGGTGTACTATGTGTGCTAAAAGCAAGCCCAGCAATAGAAAACTAGGCTTGTACACTCCATTACTAGTTCCTTCTCACCCTTGACAAAGTGTTTCCATGGATTTTGTTGGGGGATTTCCTAAGTCTAGGAAAGGTCATGATTATCTGTATGTGGTTTTGGATAGGTTCAACAAAATGTGCATTTTGATACCTTGTAATAAGCAGATTACAGTTGAACAAACTACCAAACTATTGTTTGAACATGTATGGGTTCATTTTGGGTACCCACTTCTATTATATCTGATCGAGACACCTAATTTGTGGGGAAGTTTTGGTCAAGTCTGTGGGAGATGATGGACACCCAACTGAAGAAAAGCACAACTTTTCATCCACAAATTGATGGCCAGACAGAAGTAGTTAACCAGGCAGTGATCCAGCTACTCAAAGGATATTGCAGCAAACATCCTAAGCTTTGGGATGAACACTTGTGTTAAGTGCAGCACGCTTACAACAGAGCAAAACATTCTTCTACACAGAGATCTCCTTTTGAGACCTGTTTTGGTTTCACACCAAGGTCACCTTTGGATTTTGTCTTTAGTAAAGATACCATAGTTGATGGACATAGTGATGTGGAAAAGGCAACTAGGTTCATTGAACAAATCCAGGAGATCCACCAGGTAGTACAGGAATAGCTAGAAAGAGCCAAGCCAGATACAAGTCTAGGCATGACAAGCATCGGATGGAGCATAGTTTTCAAGTTAGAGACCAGGCCTGGCTGTATATCAGCAAGGACAGGATGCAAGGTGAAGGTAAGAAGCTAAAGCCTATCAGGGATGGACCCTTCAAAATACTTGAGAAGATTGGTGAAAATGCTTTTCACCTTGATCTACCAGCTTACATGCACATCTAATTAGTCATAAATGCAGATTGCTTGAGATTGTTTGAACCTTCAATGGTTGAGGATCCTGAAGAGCAGAGTCAATTGCCTTCTATTGATGACTTGCTACCTGAATATCTTAATGAATCGTAGGAAGACACAGTGCTGGATAGGAAGGTGAGGACAACGTGCAGAGGAGATGTTGAGTACCTCAGAATTGGACTCAAAGGTTCAAAGCCGAGTAGTGAAAAGTGGATTGAGATTGGGCAAGTGAGATAGTAGCACCTTCACTTAGTCAATGCTTAAAAGAAAACCAACTTTTGGTGGTCGAAAATATTTTTAGTGGGAAGGCTGTGATCCAAGTTGGATCCATAAAGACTAGTCGGAAGAACCATGACTGTACCAGGTCGAGACAAAGTTCAAAGAATTTAGAACAGCGATCAAAAACACCTCTAAACTAGTGGCAGTTGGTAGCCAGCTAGAACGACGAGGACCTCGGTCAAAGCACGCTTATAGAGGCCCATGAAGATTGTGCGGGAGGCTAAATTAGCCCCTTGGAGGCCCGCATCAGGAAACAGAGGGAGTTTTTGATGCCACTAATCATGCATCCTTGGGAAAAACCTTTGCAATGGGGGAATCCACAAGCACTCGATCACATGAGAGCCAGGAAAACTGTGGGGAAAAAGGCTAAAGGCAAAGGTCAGACCCGCACTCCAAAAACCAGAGGTATTGATCGGAGGCATCCCTGGGCGGTAAGCAGTTTCAGTGAAAACGGAGCGATTCCACCCAGCGCCCGATGCGTGGCAAGTGGAGGAGAGAAAACCGCCACTCATCGTGTGCTAGTGGTCGAGCAAGTCAACTGCGCGAAACAAGCGGATGGCATTGGATATAGGGGCTCCAAATCTAACAACTGAGATCGCGCCCGATGGAGAAGACAGAATTGACGGGGGATTAAGTTGCGATATGAAATAATTTGAAGTCCAAATTAACCACCAAGGTGGCAAATGACTCATTCCATAACGTAACTAAAGAAATGAACCAACGAGACAAGCTGGCGCAGTTCGCAGGAGGACAAGTGGCCCCTCCCTGTGAGTCTGATGATGATGCCGAGACAAAGAACTCCAAGCGTAGCTGTAGCAGGCGATCCGATGGAGTTGGAAAAGGAATCAAACAACCATGAGCTTGAATGGCTTTAAAGCCATGAATAGAGAACATAAAGGAAACACACCCAAAGAGGAACACCGAATATAGAAGACAGAGAAGAGAAGAACCAATGAAGCAAAAAGTAGAAAGAAGACAGAGGGTTGAGCTAACCAAAGGCAGTGTCGAGCACCAAAGAGCTTAAGAGATTTGAGCCATCCCTGAGAGGATCTGTCAGACCAGAGAGGTCAAAGAGTTGGCAAGGAAAAGGGTCTATGTACTCTAGTGGCTTGGGGAATCCAAGAACCACCCTGCCAAGCCAATCTGTTTCAGGAGACTCATATTGAGCTCCTTCATTGTAATTCTCTGCTTCAAGACACAATAGAAGAAGGTCACCTCTGAGAGCTAGACTGGAGATGTAGCCTTGGAGGATAGGGTGAACTCCTTATTAATTTCTTGTGTTCTTGTATTTGCTTACTGTATTTCTCTGTTGTTTTCCCTTTCAAGTGTTTGTGTATTTGAAATCTGATTGATTCATTGCCTAAATAACATAGACAGACACCAACATATGAGTCTGTAATACTTTCACTTAATAAATCTTTAACTGAGGTCACTTGTAGGGTGATTATCAGATCAATTATGGCCCTCCTTCGACACAGTCACTTTCCGTCGACTTCAACTCATTATCCGAAAAGTTGACTGAGAGACTCCCTTCCAGTACCTTAGAGCTTGCATGCCTTAATGGCAAGTTCTTCGCACTCGATTACAAGTTCACATCGTTGGCTTTCGATCGAGTGATTTCACGGGTGTAGGACTTCAGTTCCTATATTCACATTCTATGAATTGTGTTGATAGTACCTTGAGGGCCATTTTCATTATTGGTGGTTTCTCTCATGCTTGTTAACAGTCTACATCATTGACTAGTAAATCAAGCAACTTTCTAGCATGTTTGACGTCAACACATCTATTCGCATGCTAGAACCTTTACTTTGATCGGGTCATGTTGGAGCGCAAGACCATGGACTTAGATCACGAAAGTCCAGGTTGCAAAGTGATGTGACATGGTTATGATGATATGCATGTCTCTATTAGATGGCTGGCTGTGACCATACCATGAGTTATCATATGTGATCCTTCTCATTATTAGATGGTTGCGACCATACCTTGGTTTCATTATGATCCTCTTTGACGGATGGCTACGCCCATACCTAGATCCATTTACATGATAATTCTCTGGATGGTTGCATCCATGCCATGATTCATGTACCATTTGATAGAGATCTCAGTTTATGTATATGTATATGTACTTGCTTGCAGGTTTTCCAATGACAGACTGGTTCCCTGCACTGATTTATAAAGAATTTCATCCCTCACTCCAGTTTGGCCTTCACGCTTTAAGGGGCATCTGTTACACAACACTTTGTCACTGTACCTATAATCCCCGTTCCTTGATCTTGGAGGACCTCCACAGTGAACCCTGCATGCTTTTCCCTCATGAAGAAACTCCCATTATGTCCCTCTTCATGAGCAGATCACTTCCCTTTTGCATCATTTCCCTGAAACTTATGTTTTGCCCAATTTACAAGACCGATGCTAATGGCCTTTGTCTCCCATGCACTGATGTGCAGAGATTAGCACTATTCCCCACGCTGATTGGTGTGACTGAGCTGTGTTCCAGTTGTGGCGGTCTTGTTATGGAAAGTTTTTTAAATTACAGTTGAAGCTTCCATCTCTTGAAGCTCCGTAACAGAAGTCTGGTAAATGGTTTGGCTGGATGGGGTCGAGGATGATAGTTTGGGCTCCTTTCCCCTATAATGATGGAACTACCTCAAGGGATAAGTCCTTCTTCCATGAGAAGAGGATTCATCTCCCATCCATTTATCCTATATAAACCTCCCTTCTTCCCAAGCACAAGCTAATTAGAGTGATTAGCGTGAAAATTAGAATTAGACAAGCAAGCTATTACTAGTTGTAGCCATCTAGTTGTGTGAGGGATAAGTGTGTTTGGTTTGGAGTGAAGCCTAAAGGGAAGAGTCTTTAAACTATTGTTGTTTGAAGCCATCATGAAGTGCTAGCATAAGTGTGTGGGAACCTAGTCTTGTCAGAGGAAGACTGTGACGTCAAGACGAATGGTTGTAATCTCTCTTTGATATTAATATATGCAACTATCGATTGATTTCCTACATGTTTTGTAATATTAAATATTCATGTCTTGATGCTTCTTGACTCATTAAGTAGGTTGAATTGCAATTTGTCTATTATTATTTTTGTGTGTTGTTATTGTTTACTTGTTTCAGGAGCTTGAAGAAGGAAGCGAGAGATTGCTGGAGTGAGCAAGCAGAGACATCATCAAGCAGGATAAGTGACCAAGAGGTAGGCCCTCTTGATTGATTCTAACCTAAGGAAATCTTCCATAGAATGTATCTGTTGTGGTTAGACCCATTATCGAGTTAGAGGAATTTGTTCGTGTCTGCACTTATAATTTTACTTCACCACAGTGCACCATTTAATATGTGCCCTTTATTTCAAGCATTGACAATAGCCATTTTGCAGAGAGCTACACCCCAAGCTTGAGTTATATTTCTTAAAGAATGGAAGAGCTTATAAATTCTTTGATACAAGGTAATTAATGATCTATTGACGAAGACATGAGTACTTAAATGGTAGACTAATGCACTAAGAAGATATAATGCCATGAGAACAATAATGATTGTGATTTTAGTGAAGACATATGTTGATTTTTTTTCTTTTTATACTTTTGACTTCAGCCTACCACCTCCACAGGCTAGCCCCTTTGCCCTTCGGCCCCTCGACCCTTCAACCCCTCGACACTGCCAGGCGAAGGGTTGAGGGGCCAAAGGGTAGAGGGGCTGGCCTATGGAGGTGGTAGGCTGAAGTTGAAAGTTAGGTCATTAGTCAGGCAAGAGCTCAGGTCATTTTGGAAGGCAGGCCCATAGAGAATCAATATATAGCAGGACAAAATTCCCCTTTCAAGCCAACATACCCATAACATACCCACTGATAGAGGTAAGTGATGGGCCAAGGCCAAGGAGAAGTGAAAAGGAAAAGCTCGAGACTGCCCTCGACAATTTACCAGGTGGCCTTTTCCCCTCTAAGGTCCGTTGCATCACTTGATGGAACCTAATTTCTTTCTGAATCAAAGACAAAATCTTCTCTCTTTTTGGTTTTTGGCCAACTCCTTATGCCTTATGGCTACTATTATTGCCTAGCGGGGAAAGCTGAGCCTTACGAACCTCACTTGATGACAAATGGGTCCCCTCCTTTAACCTTGAAGCTTGAGCCTTGATGGGGCCCCATCACCCCACCTTCCAACCATTATTAGAGAAATTCTTTGGAGATAATAGGTTTATTTCACTGCTATAGTGGATTCATTTTACATATAGATGCTTTATTCACCATGTTTGTATGTGTTTATTTTTGTCTTGGCTTGGGCTGACATAAGTTCAATATATACTGCGCACCAACAAAACCCCCAATCGCCGACCCTTTCAACAACGACCTGCAAGCCGATCACAGTCTCACCCGAAGGGACTATGGGAGGGTGCAAAACCAGGTTTCTACAGCCTTGAAGGATGTGGAGATATGGTATTATTATTTTCTTTTATTCTTAACATTCATAAATCACTTCGCCATATTACATTAATCACTTAAGGATGTCATATAAAACCATAAACCATCATTGCATTGAAATCAAATGCAACAGTAATAATTGCAACTCTAAAATAGATAATAAGCAAAAATACACATGAATACACAAAGTTACCATGGTTTACTCCAATGTGGGGCTACGTCGACAAGAACTGTTGCTTATAATAATAAATCTTGTACAAAAAATAGTTCTTGGCTTGTGCACTAAGTTGCAGGTTGTCTGTGCACTCAATTGCAGACTCAGGCTTCTGCACACTTGGATGCAGAGCCTCACCTCTCTCCAAAGTACAAATCACAACAATACAATGATGACACTGATCTGGATCCAAAAATATAGATAGGATGGCTTCTCTTCGTATTAATTTACCCTATATATATTATTATATCAATGTGTTACATTCATTAATATACCATGGTGCCCATACCATGGACTCCCTAAAACAAGAAACTATGGCCCGAAATCCCATTGATTCTTTACAAAATTACATGCTTTTACAAAAAGGAGGGGCTTCGACCCACCCTGAAGCCCTTACATCGTGCAGTACATATTTCTCCATTGTGCAGTCCACTTTGTGCTCCACTGCATGCTCCACTTCGTGCTCCATTGCACGCTCAACTACGCACTCCGCTACATAAAATTAGGAGTTTGTGCCAAAATCTAGGCCAAGTTGGGTTGCGCCCAACATTTATATGTCCCTCAATTTAATGTTTATGTTGATACCTATTCTTTAACATTTTTGAAAAATATTTTACTACTATAATTATAATTTTATGAGGTAGGTTGATCTGCATGGAAAAACACCTGCATTGTCATAAGTAAACAAAATACAATTTCACTTTACATTTAATGTTAAATTTTGATTATTTGTTTATATAATCAAAATAATAGCTTTTATTTTGTTTCTATATTTAGTCTAAGCACCATGATGATTATATTATTAATGAGGAAGACTTGTGGTCATCCCCAAACCTTGTGGTGACAATAAGAAAGTATGTGGCAAAAATGAACAAACAAATTATTTAGTTGATTTGCAATAGGGATGGAAATCATGTGACCAAGGCTAGGATCACTAAATTGAAAAATTATCTTCAGTCATATGAGGTAATAACCCTATTGTCAAGTTAGGTTTTTTTTTTTTTTAGATGCCATAATTTTAGTTTTGAAAGTTTTTCTTTTAATTTTTACATTATTTAATTGAAAAAATATTTTCTTTCTTATGTAGATTTATTTAGAGGAAATTCTCCCACCCCCCGCAATAGAGAGTTGATCCTTAGCTCAGTGTTGGTACCTGTGGAATTAAAGAGAAACAACATAAGTCTCTGGCCAGAAACAGCACCCAACATATAATTGCAAGGAAACTATTCACTAATCCACCTTTGAGGGGTCATGCTCCTAGTACTAACCCTGGTTCCACACCGTTGGTTGTGTCCAATGAGCACATGGTTCCCAAGCCAAACACACAACTAGGACCTGGATCAGGTGGTGATAGAGGTGATCGTAGTACTGATGACATTATGGGTTCATTTCCTAGAACATCACTTGTTAAGAGAATGGAGTAGATTGACTGCATATTTTTAGTAAATAAGGAAGAAATTCCAATGAAAAACATCAAATTTCATGGTATTTTTTGATGTTTTACCTATTTCATATATTTTTGTCTAAAACATTAGTTGCATATATTATTATTTTCAAACTAATGATCGTATCTTTTTCATATATGTAAAAACTTGTTTTATACAAGAATGGATGGCAAAGCGTTAGAAATTTTTGGTCCCACCATACGTGGAAGGTGGAATTTCCAAAATTCCAACCTTAAAAAATAGCTTAGGGACGATCTATTCAAGGTAAATACCTTTAATAAATCCAATATCACCACCACAGTTGAAAAACAGTTAAAATAGCTACAAGACCACTATAGAAGAAAATTCATAGAAAAAATTAGCATGAGTACCCTCTCATGATTCCTAATATCGAATGGAAGGGCCCCCACAAAGGAGAAGGAATTGAAAAAAGAAGGGAAAGCACCACCTAGTCAGGCAGGCTATAAATTACATCATGAATTCAATAAGTTTAATTTTTCTTGGTTTTGAATAAAATTGTAGTATATAACATACTTGAAACCTTTCATAGAGGACACTTTGAAGGCAACCAAAGGAAGGCTTTAGAAGCATGGGTAGAATGAACTGGGCTAGGTGGGCTATTTGATGCTACATCCATGATTTGTAAGTACCCATAACTTCTTAACGCTATTATCTATTATATTGCCTTCCAACCTTCTTTTAATTGCTCTAGCAAGTAACAAAAATGAATACTCTTATGCAATGTAGGGTCATCTATTTGGAACTGAAGCCACAAAGGAAGACTTTGAGATTTGTTTCAAGTTCGTATTTAAAGGCGTATTCAAACACCAAAAAATCATGGGACAAACCCCAAGATCTAATTTGAAGGAGAAGGTCAATAAAAATCAATCCACATTAACCTTTCATTAATTATAAAATACAATCATGTTTGATATTAATCTAATGTATTGTCTTGATGATCCTATGACTATTGAGCATAAGTTCTTTGATAATGCGCACCATCTAGAACATTTTGGTGCTCTCGAGGAACAAACCCCAAGATGAGGCCCACAATGTTAATTGGGCTGTATATTAATCATAGACATAATAATTTCATACATATAAAGTATTGATCTAAAATGCAGAAAATTAGATCGTACTTTCTCCCCTTAGAAAAAATGATTAAATGATGCTTCATGCAACTTTGTTAATTAGTTGTTCATTATAGATGAATTCATCACATGTGAAATTAACTGTAGAAAACTTTAAACAAAAGTTACATAAATCAACAAGATAGAGAACATCGATGTTGATGACGAAGTTCACCCCTCCTAGGCTACGTCTTTGGGCCCTACGCAAATGGCTAGGTCACTCTTATTTAAATGAAAAAGAGGTACATGACAATTGCTAACACAATGGCTATTTCCCCAAATTGGAAATTCTCTAGTGCAGAGAGATCTCGCAACTTTATATAGACTTTCTTCAAGTGACTTACTCAAATTCAACAAAATAAAAGAGTCTTAGAATGCAGACTTATACCTCTACCGAAAATGAGAAAACTTCAATACGCTTACCACAATAATAGCAAAAACCATGCCGATTTATTTACATACAAATTGATCCAACTGACTAATGCATGCAGGCATCTTTGGATGTTGTGTTAAGATTCCCCTTTGAATCGTATTTTCATTCCCTGGCTCTACGCCCAATTTGGCTTCAAGATGACCAATCTATGCCAAGTAGAGCTATGAACTGTCTTAATGATTGAGAACTTGAATAAGGACGATCTCTGCCTTCCTCCAAAATTTCAAAAGCTTCTTCAAAGGATGCTCTCTTCTTCAAGTTGCTTGTCTTCAATTTTCCTCCTCTCTATGCTTCTTCACTCGATGCATTTATAGGATGGATGAATGCTACATTTAGCATAGTTTGTTTTAACAAACTATGTGATGGAAAAATGAAATGGCTAGAATATAGTTTTAATAAACTATATGATTATATAGCTCCAAATAACGTATGGTGTATTTAAAACTATTTTCTATAGTTTTTCACCATAGTTGATTCAATTATATGTCTAGATATACTCCATCGGCTTTGTGGCATCAATGTTGAACTCCATTTGATTTGAGGAATTAATGTTGCTGACGCATAGTTTTAATGAACCCTACGCTAACTGCATTCTGTAATATATAACCACATTAATTTTAATCCTCGACACTTGTGACCCAAACACGTTACTTATACTCTAGTGTTGGCATATTGGTGGAGCCACATAATGGAGCATTTTCAACACTGGAGAAATCAAAATTTGGTTGCCTCAACTCCGTTAGTCGACACCATTCTGGTGCATCAAATCTGATAGAATCCCTGTGCATGCAATCTTGTTGCATTATCTCTAGTGTAGTCACACAAGTTTTGGTGCTTCCAATATGGCATGATCCCTATGCATGCAATCTTGTTGCCTTATCTTACGATGTCGGTGCAATCTCGATGAATCCTTCATTGATGAATTGGTGCTGGTATATCTCCACCTTCCAGTAGTCTCGATCTACTCCATGGTGCCACCTCCATGTTGCTTAACTATTGGCATACCTATTCTGGTGGCTTAGCACGTCAGTCCCACAGTGGTGTTGTGGCATATCTCAATGGTACAATTATAACTCCCCGATGGTTATGTTAGACTGCTTTCCAATGCCTTCGTGTAGTTTTTCTAGATATCCATGCTACATGGACCCTCTTGTGGACTCCTCTACAATCCTATTGACGTAGACGTAACAATGGCTGTCCCCCACGACACTATTGACTGACACTGAATGGGATGACCAATATTGGTTGTTTGAATGCCCTTTTAGCTTGCAATGTTGGCAAGCTCGTTCTCCAATGTTTGTGTTAGTCGCCTTGGACTTTCCCATACTTTGTCTAGATGATGTTGGGTCCTTGTTTGACTATAGTAAAATCTTCCATGGACGCTTCTTTACTTGCAATGATGCATTATCTGTACATGGTTTAGTCCTTACTGCACCCAATTTTTGCTAAATTCTTTCTTCTTCCAACATTCTTCTACACAGTGCGTGTGACTTCCGCAAAAGGTACATGGATAAATCCTTTTAATGACATTCAACATGAAGTTTTAATCTAAGTACTTACCTTCCCAATCACTGTCTGAGTGATATGACAATTTACCTCTATGGTCTTTCAGCTTTTGTGGCAATAGTTCAGGATTTAGAGACTAACATCGATCTACAATGTGATCGCTCTTCCTGCAGTAGTCACATATCGATTGGTCAAAGCCTAAGCCTTCATACTTTGGCCTCTCCTGTACTGAAATCAACTGAATTCTGCCCTGGCCTTGCTTGCCAAGAACTTGTCCTTCCTGGTAACCCATCTTCTCCATGAGCTTCTTACCCATTCCTTTGGTATGCTTTTCAAATGCCCCAATTTCTTTCTCACTAGAAGACTCGTTCTCCTCCAAGTGTTTTCTTGGTGAGGCTGGTGCATAAGAAGTTTCCTTGGAAGGTGACAAAAAAATTCCAATAGCTTCTTCTCTCAACTGAATTTTTGGAGTTGTGGATAATGATGAACTGTTTTCATCAACCAAATGAAGAGATGAGACCTCCTTTGTCCTTTCAGTGGATGAACTATGAATTGATGGGTTGTTTAACCTTCGACTATTTTGCAAAGCTCAATCTTTATCTGAAGTATTTTCTTGTCTTTCTCCAAAGATTTCACCATGCACTGCAAAGCATCGTTCTCTCTTTGAAAATATTGATTGAAATCTTCAAGCTCTTTCAACTTGAGCTTCCTGGAACTCTATCCCATTCTTGCACTGGATGAGAACCTGCTCCGATACCAAAATATGATCTAAAATGAGGAAAATTAGATCGTACTTTCTCTCCTTGGCAAAAATGATTAATTGATGCTTCTTGGAACTTTGTTAATTAGTTGTTCATTATGAATGACTTCATCACATATGAAATTAACTGCAGAGAACTTTAAACAAAAGTTATGCAAATCAACAAGATAGAGAACACCAATGTTGATGATGGAGTTCATCCCTCCTAGGCTACGTCTCTGGGCCCTACGCAAATGGCTAGGCCACTCGTATTTTAGTGAAAAGAGGTACATGACAATTATTGACATGGTTGTGGCTATTTCCCCAAATTGGAAATGCTCTAGTGCAGAGAGCTCTCACAACTTTACATAGACTTTCTTCAAGTGACTTAGTCAAATTCAACAAAATAAAAGAGTTTTAGAATGCAAACTCAGAATTCTATTGAAAACAAGCAAACTTCAATAAGCTTACCACAACAAGCGCTGAATAGGAAAAACTATGGTTGATTTCTTTACATACAAATTGATCCAACTGACTAATACATGCAGTAACCTTTGGATGTTGTGTTAAGATGGCCCTTTGAATTGTCTTCCCATCGCCTGGCTCCACACCTAATTTGGCTTCAAGATGACCAATCTATGCCAAGTAGAGCTTTGAACTCGTACTACTTTCTTTTACTTATTCATTTACGACTGTATACTTATAAATTTTGTGGTTTGAATGGAAGATCACACCATACAGGAATATCCTCAACTGGAAGAGGACAACGAGGCAGTCATTGCAATAGTGTCGACTAGTGCACAATGTAAATAATTACATTGCAATGGTATTTTTTATCATTAAAAAACTACTTCAATTATACTTGATAACCGACCATATAAATTTAATATTTTTTGTAGGTGATGCTCGCCCACAAATCCTTCAACTCGATGAGGACATCACACCAGGTGTTATTTATGTTCATGAGTTGTTTATAAAATTATAAACATATTTCTTTTTTATTAACTTATATTGAATAATTATTTATACCACTAGGTACTCTACACATGATCAAAGAAAAGAAAAAAAACAATATATAGTATTTATGTATATAATATCATTTAAAAAAATACAAATTAATGTAAATCCATCTTAAACTCGACATCTATCAAACATTAAAATAAATAAAATATTTTTAAATGTAATTATTTTAAAATTAAAAATATATATATATATATAATATATATAATATATATATATTACACAACATGAAATTAAATAATAAAAAAATTACAACTAAATAAATTTACATTCTTCTAAAATAAATCTATCCTAATTATATATTTATGATGCCTTCCTCCAAGGTTCTAAACACTTTCCTAATAAGAATTACATTTCTATTTATGATGGGTACAAAAATTCCTTCACTTTCTTAATTTCTTTTAAGAATTAAAAGAATTACAGTGGGCACAAAAAATTATTCTACTACTATTACATAGAATAGGAATTTTTATTTTTAAGTGCACTTTCTCTCTTTACATATTCACCAATATTGAAATATTTTTTAAATATCAATATGTCAACTTTACATTAAATTTTAGTAGAATTCTAAAAAAACTGAAATTGGAATCTTTCAAATAATAAACTTTAAAATAAATTTAAAGTCGACAAAAATTAAACAATATAATTATTAATTATAAACACAACGACATGAAAATCGCATCATATTTCCAAATAATGCTTAAAAAGTGCTAACTTAACAAAAACTAGTCAAGAAAAGTCTTCACTATCTTGAAGACCAATTTTTATAAAACTATGTTTTCTCCATCTCAAATTTCATTTGAAATGTTTTTTTTGTTTTTATCCTTAAGTAATGTGACGATTTATTATATTTAATTACTATTTTATAATTTAATTGTTAATTATTAATGAAGATGCGGGTTGACTCATCACCTATACTTAAAAAAAATTATGTTATTTTAATGACTAATGAACATGTTTTTTGTCTTTTTAGATGCATGGGTCTTAAACAATTAACTTATTTCTTTAAATTTAAAGGAAACTAGTTATGCTAAAAGGCATGTCACTATATATTATATATATATATATATATATATGCCAATATGCATGTTCATTTTGAAATATGGCTTTTATAATTTTAATTTAATTATCAATAATGAAGTGTTTCCTTTCGGAAGAACTTCCCCAACTTCCACTCTGCACTGCTTTGCACCGTCTAATCTAATGCTAGATGATTGAAAGTTCTTAACTCCCATAGCTACTACTCTGCACTCCTCTAAACTATCAGATCCAATGTTGTATGATTTAAATTTCTTCCACCATTATATTTCACTGCTTTAACTGTCAACTGAATCTTGATTTGTGTAATCGTTCAAATTGTTGATCTTTATTATAACCCATGAACATATTGCAGTTATTCACTAGTCATGTCCATTATCAACAACAAATATTATGCAAGAGTGCTCCAAGAGAATTTGATTGAATAACCTCTGAAGCTGCAAGCGTACAAAGGCTCCCCAATACTTTCCTTTCCCTTGCTTATCATGTCATGGCCACGGTGCATCCTCATCCCTAGTTCCTTCCATTGTCTTGGTGAGTTTCTTGTGATCTTGGTGAGTCTTTTGTAATCTTTGTCGAGACTCAAACCCCCAACCACCTCCTAAACATGAAGTCCTGGATGCAAATACTTTTCTAATGGTACAATCACCATTTAATCTCCTACCCTCATATTATCGAGTTGAGATTTAATCATGACAACAATATATTAATATCATTGTAGGCACATTGTCTTATTCCCATCGTCTCATGGTTATAATAATTAATCAGGTCATATTCAAAGATGGAATTTGGAAACACAGGCATCCTAATGTCCTACTATTTTGTTAGTTTCTAAAACTTTTTCGGTGATTTTTTCAATTTTGATGGATGTTTGTTACATAACATTTTATCATTGTCCTTGTACTCCCCTTCCATGATCCTGGAGGACCTCTACAGTGAACCCAACATGCTTTCCCATCATGAAGAAACTCCTAGTATGTCCCTATTCATGAGAAGAATAATTCCCCTTTGCATCATTTCCCAAGAATCTTCCTTTTATTCCAGTTTACAAAATCAACGCTACTGACTAGTTTCCTCCTTGTGCTGATTTGCATAGATTAAAACTAGGCCTATCGTCGTACAAAGCGACTGATCCCTTTTCCAGTTGCATCGATCCTCTTTTGGAAAGTTTTTTAAATATGGAGTCGAAGCTTCCAGCTCTAGAATCTTCATAATGGAAGTCTGGTAGATGGTTAGGTTGGATGAAGCCGAGGAAGTCTGTTTGGGCTCCTTTCTCCTATTAGGATGGAACAAACTCAAGAGATAAGACCTTCTCCCATGATGAGAGGAACCATCTCCCATCCATCCAAGCTATATAAACCTCTCTTTTCCCAAGCTAAACTAGTTGGCGAGTAAGTCTGAATGATTAGCAAGACATCTATAGCTTGCAGCTTTCTAGTGTATGTTTGAGGGAGAATAGTGTGTTTTGGTTTGGTTTGAGACTATAGGGAAAAGGCCTTAAGAATTCCATTGTTGGGGATATCCATGAAGTGCTAACAAAAGTGTGGGACCCCAGATACATCGAAGGAGACTAGCAATGTCAAGGCATCAATTGTAATCTCTTCCTCATTTATATGAATAAAACTATTGATTGATTTCCTACATGAAGTGTTATTTTACATCTTTATGGCTTAAAGTTCCTTGGCCTATTAAGTAGGCTGAATACAATATTGTATGCTATCACATTTTTTGTTGTTGTTGTCTACTTGTTTCAGGTAAATAAGGAAGGAAACAGAAGATAGCTGGAGTGAGGAAGTGGGATCATCACCAAGCGGAATAATGTTCTAAGAGGTAGGCCCTCTTAATTGATTCTTGCTTAAGGATATTTTCCATATATTGTTTGTTTGTGGTTAGACCCACTCCCTCGGGCTAGAGGAATTGTTTGTGTCTGCACTGAGAATTTACCTACACCACAAATTCGTGACTTTGCTCGGTAACCAATCCTTCTATTTGATTGATTGTCATTTTATGGTTTTGTGTGAACTTTTCCAACATCACCATTTTCCTTTAGCGTTCTTCTTTGCCTGGTTTACTGCTCCGAGCCTAAAATTTACAATGGAAATTCTAATTTTAGCCTTTGAAATTTTTATTTTTTTCCTTGAATCCTCGGTCAGTGCATTTATTTTTCTAATAGTCATGTCGATCAGTGCTATTTTCTCAAAAACAATCACGCCGACCCCCTTTTGGCAATCGTTGTCAGTTAGTAGTTGTGCCGATTCCTATGGCTGAAGATCAAGGCTTACCTTAGATCATAGCCATTGTGTCTTTCCCTTCTGATTTCGGTCTCTCAACTTGTTTTGATAGTGTTCTCCCTGACTAGAAAGCTCTTTTAGCTTGGTTTATATGCTTGTTTGATTCACATTTTCTTCACTTGGTTTCTTGAGTTCTTGGATGGTTTGTAACCCTAGGGCATCTAGGTCATCATCCATTCACTTGTTTGTGTGTTCAACAAGTCAAGTCGATAGTCAAATTTGTTCCTTGCATTTTGTTTGATTAGTCCTTTTGTTGCTTTGATTTCCGTTTAATAAGTTTGAAAAGTTTCGTTTATTGTTTGAACATCCCTTTTTGAGCATAGATCACATTGCTCATCTTGTTATTGGTTGAGTTTTGCTTCACTAGTTTGAAAGTATTTCTCTTTTGTGTTTTGCATTTTCTTGTGATTGATTCTATTGGAAATGTTTCATTGAAGTGTGAAGTGTGTCTGAAAGATTCATTCCTTCATTTCATTGAAAAATTCTTAGTTCTAGTTTTTTGAATCAATATGTTACATTAGTCAGCATTATTGAATACTAGAGTTGCATTGTCACTTGCATTGAAAAAGAAATGAATTCTATTTACCAGTGAAAGGACTACTTGAAGTGAGTTTGATAGGAAATATAGGAATTGAAAAGAGTTTTTTCATAATTTTGTTGTCAAAATCAAGAATAGTGAAAAGGTCATTTTGCTTTTGATTTCTTGTTTTGTTGCATTTGAGCATGTTTCTACTCTCATTAGTGTAGACAATTCATTGAATTGAAAGGGTATTGTCTCATTTAGCTGCATATAGGTGTTTTTCGAGTCACATTGATAAGGCCTGAAAACTGATATAATTTCAAGATAAACTCTAAAATGTATTCAATTAACCTAAGACACATTTGAAACTAAACTATCACACTTAGAAGGTCTAGGCTAGAGATGTGTTCCGACGTCTTTAAACCTAGTAGTTGCCATTCACTTCGGCACTAGACAATGCTAGTACAAACTTGTACTCCCCATACCGTCACGTATATAAAGGGAGACCCCACTGGGTTGCAATCCTTTATCCATAGGAAGCCGAGTCTGCAACCTTGTAATGTGATCCACCGAACACATCATTTGGGGAGATTGCCTGCTCATACTTCTCGGTTCGCTGGGAGGTATTCTGCAGTTCACGGTTACCTGGTAATCCTCTTTTCCTAGATCATCTTAAGTAGTCATTTTGATGCTTTTGACTCCCTAAATACAAAATATCACCTGAGCGCTTGTCCTTTCGAGCTTGTTTCAAATCAAAAGTGATAGAGTCACCTTTGCTTCTTTCTCGACTCTTAAAACATGAAAGAGCACCAGTTTGTTTTTGCATCTTAAAAGGTTGTTGCCCAAAATCTTATAACATTCCTATTAGTATTTTTCTAGACCACATCATGAGTATACCTTTTAATACATTTTTTAAGCCTTGAAATCAATCTCTCTTCTGGTTATTTGAGACAAAATCATCGTGGTTGAACCAACTGGTTCACCTAGTTCCTCTTCCTCTCCTCTGTCTAAAAGATTGTCTAAGGAGCCTTTTCCCGGATTGCTGCAGTCACTTGAGGACCAAGGTGTTGAGCTTAGAATTGTTCTAAGTATTCAACCTTTTTCATCTCGTCCTCCCCATTCAAATACTGGGTCACTTTATGACATTTTCCAGGAATCTCCAGATAACCCTATCCAGACTCCCAAGAGTCCATCGAGTTCTGAAGGTCAGCTTGGATAGGTTGTTTATCCTCTGAATTCTTTGTTCGATCCTGTTGTGATATCACCTTAGCATCCTTACAGTTGATATGATCAGCCAGGTATTCCTTTGGAATTGTCCCCTCAAACTTCTTCGGTCGTTCTTTGTCGTCTGTTTTCACCCATGGAATCAGAAGGCGTGTTATGAATAAAATATATAAATAATATAAATGTAAATAACGAGGATAATTGTAATAATGATTAGTTCATAATAATTATTAATTAGGTTGAAGAGGCATCTCTAAATGAGACATGACTCTTCATGAAGAGACACTTTCTTAGTATATAAGCAAGCCTCTCATTCTCATTGTAAAAGAGTCATTCATTCTTATTCACACATTTTATGTATAATATTTGTATCCTCATGGATATCTTTATATTCCAAATCTTTTGGAGTAATTAATTTGTAGAAGGAACTTTGTTCGCTTCATTTGGTATAAGAGTTGTTCGATCCTCTAGCCGCTCCGACGCTACATAGAACTCGTTCTCTGATCTAAGTCTTTTGACCATTGAAATTTATCAACTTCGTTGTCGTTGAAGTGTTTCGCTACAAACTTTTGGAGGGTCTCCAATACGCCAGTTGGCCTTTGGCCATTAAAAAAAAAAAATTATTGAAATTTTATTTAAATAAAAGTAATTAAAAAATTTCCAAACTTATATTTATTATATCTACACACACACACACACACACACACACAATATATATAGATATATATATATATAGGAGAGAGAGAGAGAATATATCGAAGGAAAAAAAAAGTAAAAGAAACAAATATATGTATTTTATTAAAAATGTATTATATATAAAAAAAGGTTGATCGATCGCTTCCATTGGTACAAAATTTTTCTACAATCACCAATTACAGTGAAATGACATTAGCCTGCACAACCATGTATTCTACCATCCTGCATTACTTCATTTGTGCATCAAAACATTGCAGTCGTAGTTGTGGAGCCACCAATAGAGTTTCCTGATGATGCCAACTACAACAGAGGGCACCAGAACACAACCACCAAAAATTTTGCATTGTCGAAATGCCTAGGATCTTGCTGCCCACTTCACCGTGTGCCAACCTCGCTCCTCGGTATCATCCACAACACATTGCTCTGCTACTTCTATCGTGCCTGGATCACGTGCATCCCATGTCACCTGATACGTGTCCACTCACAGCTGCCTAACCCTACCAATTCCTCCATCGAATTAACCATCATAGGACGCAATTATAATATCACGTGTCATTCACCACACCAGATCACTTGCGGCTCCCCAACATGTTCCCGCCTAATTTCGCTATACATTGTTCTCTGCATCACTCCATCCACGCACCGTCCCGTCTATCCCCCATCAAGCTCTACCCTCTTGTCAACTGTCTTGTCCATCCGTCCACCAGCCTACATAAAGAAAAAGAAAGAAACGATGTCAACACGTCCGAAGGGTCCCTTCTCCCAGTCGTGGAGTAGCGTGACCACAGGGGACACCGATTCAATTCGGTTCAAACATATAAGTTCAATTCTGGATATAATACGACCATTATATCTCTCTCTCTCTCTCTCTCTCTCTCTATATATATATATATATATATAGATATATATATATATATATATATATATATATATATATATATATATATATATATATATATATATATATATATATATATTATATATATATATATATATATATATATATATATATATATATAAGAAGCAAAAATGGTGACTAGTAATGGAAGGTTTCCTGAAACCTTTGGTAAATGTGTTGATACACTATTTAAAATCAAAGGATCACTCGCAGGAAGAGATATCATAATCTCTATCAGTCTTGCTGAAAAAAGTAATTATGTTAGTCATAAATGTGCTAACCAATTGGTGATTCCTGAATCAAATATAGTTGAAACGAATATTTTTGGAACATGTAACAAACAACACGACATAAGAAATATACACCCAAATATTGGAGATTATACTTTTACCTCAAAATTTACTGTGAAAACCTTATGTTTTAACGATAGTGACATTGTTTTGGGATCACCCTAGATGGAAACTCTAGGTTCCTTTATTCTAAATACTAAGAAAAAGTTTTCAACATTTTCTTACAAGAAGAAGAAAATAACACTCCAAGATGTTACACTGAAACCTAATTCAGTAACGCCAAAAGATATATTAGATATTTCAAAAGTAATGTCTCAAGAAGGAAAAAAAGTATTACAAAATATGCAAAGTGAAATTGATAAAATCATTGTTGTCAAAAATGAAGAAATTTCTCGATTTAAAAACCATAACGAAAAATTATTGACGCAAATTAAGAAACTTAAGAAGGATAAGAAGTCATTAGAAAGCAAGGAACAACAACTTATCAAGAAAGAAGCATCAAATGTAGGAATTCAAGTTGATGACATAACAACAAATACCGAGCCAGTGAATATGACAACTCAAGAAGACAAGTCAGTTGATGAAACGACAGACGTAGATGTTACAGTTCAGACAATGAACATTCGAAGTGAATGTTCCATAACCAACTCAAGAACGTCTTTGCCAGAAGAAAATATAAAAATCGGCACATGCCAAATAAGGGAAATTCAAACCAAAAAGGTACCCTATCGGCATCTGAATCATGAGAGTAGACAACTCAGCCAATCTATGTATCAGGATCATTCAGACCAGAAACAACAAATTGATGTTTCAGAGAATAATGATGTAAAATCAATCTCGTCTTATGTTGACAAGTCATTACGAAATTCCAATGATCAGAATATTCCAAAGAAAATTAATCTAGGATGGTTTGATCCCTTCTCAGTGCGACAATTTTGTTTGTCACTAAGAAGATCATATCAACTTGTATCGACAAAGATGATTGTTCCGAGACAGAAAGACGTTCTAAGCTGAAAAAAGAGATCAAGCCTTTTTCATCGACAAGCTTTGAGGACAAATCTTTTTGAGGAAGAAGGAAATGTTACGAATAAAATATATAAATAATATAAATATAAATATTAAGGATAATTGTAATAACGATTAGTTAATAATAATTAGTAATTAGGTTGAAGAGGCATGTCTAAATGAGACATGTCTCTTCATGAAGAGACACTTTCTTGGTATATAAGCAAGCCTCTCGTTCTCACTGTAAAAGACTCATTCATTTTTATTCACACATTTTATATATAATATTTGTATCCTCATGGATATCTTTATATTCCAAGTCTTCTGGAGTAATTAATTTGTAGAAGGAACTTTGTTCTCTTCAAGGCAAAATCCTAGTCTCCTCTCTGGGTCACTCGGAGGTTTCCACTCCACACACACTCGAGGAGCATGAATATCCATTCCCTCCTAAAGGTTTCCTTTACACGGGAAGTATTCCGACCATTGTTCATCCTGAGTTACCGCGTAATTACGTGACTTTAGCTCAGTTGGTTTCAGGCACACCTACTACCTCATCACTATATCATAACTCTATTTGTGCATCTAGTGCTATGGCTACCACAGGTCCATTCATTCAAAACCTGACCTCCGAACAGATTGTGATTTCTGCAATTACTTCAGTCCCGGTGCAAACCGCCATTCCAAATCCTCTTGTTTCATTGGTCCAAGTAACCCATCCAGTTCAACTGACAATCTCGATTTATGTCGCTGTCAGTTCTTTGATCCCTCTAGTAAGTGGAGAAGTTGTGCCACCACCGAGGGGGAAAAGTATGAATGTGTCTATGATGTCTGGTACAACTAATGTTATCAGTTCACAACCTCACATGGTTGGAATGAACCGGCCCTCTTCAGGTGCCATTCGAAACCCTGTTGGACTTGCTGGATCGAGCAATGTCTAGTACCAACAACCGAACCCTGTTGGTCCTTCTGGGTCAACTAACATCTAGTACCACCAGCCTAATATGGCTCAGTCACGGGGGAATCATTGGGGGAGCAATACCATACCACATGGGTTCATATTGGGGGATATATATTGAGGAAAAAATGACATAATATATTGGGGGATATATATTGAGGAAAAAATGACATAATATATTGGGGGATATATAGGGGTAAAGGGTTTCTATAGTGACACGTATAAAAAATGGAGCTCAAAGTTAATGAAAAAATATAAAGGGTATAAAAATGTTAATGAAAAAATGGATACCTATAATATCTAGTGAAACTAGGGGTTTTTTAAATTGGGAAGGTGTATTGGGTTCATATTGGTAGGGGGTTAATTAATATGATTTTTAGAGATATTTTCCAATATGTAGTCAAATTAGGGGTATTGTTTAGTATGTCACGAGCACACGCAATATGTCATAAGTTTATTGAGTGAAGCCCCCGTGGGATCAGGTTCAGTACCAACTTCGTTATGTTCCATATGGTTCACAAGCGATGGTTAATCTACCCTACATCCCTTAGCTTGGACCTTATGTCCAGCCTAGTCCATCCGCCGCGCCTGATGGGTATGGCCAAATACAGTTTTGGAACATTCAAGGTGTCATTCCGGGAATTGTTCAAGTGCCTTTGCAGCAACAAGGATAGCTCCCGCAGCAACAAGCACAACCTTCGCTGTAGCAAGGGCCCTCCATACAGCAGTAAGGCCAGAGGATGCCGCAACAAGGACAACTGCAACAACCATAGGGGCAACCCTCGTAACTGTTGCAGCAAACCGTGCAGTATGCACCGCAAACCTCCCAGCCTATGCCTTCGCAAGGTCAGCCCTTACAACAACAAGGTCAACCTGGGCAACAACAACCCTTATACTCATATCAACGGGGTCAACCCTTGCAAGGGCAAGGCCAAGGTCTAATCCTACAACAGCAGGCGCAAAATCCTTATGTCTAAGGGAAGCAGGTCCAAACTCCTTTTTTCTAAGGACAGCAAGTCCAAAATCCTTATGTCTAAGGGCAGCAAGTGTAGAATCCTTACATCCAACGGTAGCAGGTCCAAAACCCTTTCATCTAGGGGCAACAGGTCCAAAACGCTTATGCTCAGGGACATTAGGTGAAAAATCCATATGTCTAAGGTCAGCACTCTCAACAACCTTTTAAACCATATGTTGCTTATCAACAGCATATGGCCAGAAAGTTTCAAGGCCTTCAAGGTCAGAATACTCCTTGCAAGCAAGGTAACCTACATTAGGGGAAAAATCAAATGCCATATGGACAAAATCCTCCACTACAGGGACAAAATCCTTACCAATAAGGATGGGCCCCACCATTTGGGCCCCCTTTTCAACCTCAAATGCCTTTCAATACCCAATTTTCGTTCTTGGATACACTAGAACTTCTAGATGTGTCTAGACTCATGAATGACCCAATCCTTCATTCGCTATACTGGCCTCTAGTTCCATCCAAGATTTCGAGCAATTGTCTGAAGTTTGAAGGAAAAGCAAAAGAGGATCCACAAGCCCATGTTATGACATGTCACCTCTATTTCTCTTTGAATTCCAATGTTGATTATTCCATTCGTCTTCGACTTTTCCAATGAAATCTTACATGTGCTACATCCAAATGGTATATCGTGTTACCTTGAAATACCTTTCATGACTTTTCACTCTCACCATGGCCTTTCTCACACATTTCCAGTTGTTGGTTCACTATGAAACTGACACCCATCTGCTAATGTCACTCAAGCAAGATACTGTGACCCACATCTCCGATAACATCCATGAATGGAGACGTAGGTGCCATCTGATTAAGTTTGATATTGATGATCAGTTGTTGACCGAGTGGTTCACCAAATCATTTGTCAACAAAAACGTTGAGGACATTGCTATGGGTGGATGCATCACTGAGGAACAAGCCATTGTGCATGCCCAGTAACCAAACCTCGTCTATTCACAATCAGGCACATTATATGATGTGTTACCCGATGCGCCCAGACCTTCAACTGATCTGACGACATCTAATTCTCTGGATACCCCTCTTGTTGATGGAGTAATTGATTCATTGACTCAGACCCCTACAAAATCTTCTTCCAAACAGAAGTCGGTCTCCAACACTACTCCCAATGATTCCTCTCGCAGTTCATCCAGCCCTGGTAAAGCCTCAGAGGTTCATGTTGTCCAATCTACCATAGTGGATAAATCCTATAAAGGTAAGAAGAAAGGCAAAGGCAAGGGTAAATCCGATGGCTCGAAACATGGTCCTCCTAAGTCATCTACTGGTGATGCTTCCCAACGGAAACCCAAGTATCCATGCCTCATCTGTGAGGAGGATCACTATACTAAAGATTGTCCCAGACGGTCCAAAGTTAGTCGTTTGCTCAAAGGGACCCCAACTATCCTGAAAGAGCCTTTTCGATCCCATCAGACCTAAATGGTAGACCAGTCTCAGTCATCCGCTTCCTCAGGTTCACAAGTGTTCATGATGAGTACCTTGATTAACGTGGCTAGCAGGTTAAAAGATTATCAAACTCCTACCCTGACAGTAGGGAAAGAGAATGAAGGTACCCCTTCTTCTGCCCCATCTAGTTCTAGTCCTCTCCATATAGAGCAACCCAATCCTGATTCTGCCATTCGACCACCTTCTCGAGGTGTGCTACGAAAGTCCTCGTACAATCCTAATTCTCGAGCCACTCAAATTATAACATTGTTGAAGATTTGGCTCAAGAACCATTAGCTATGTTTGCTCTCGAGGTCCTTCAAAGCTATCCTTCTTAGCGGAAATTGTTACTGTTGGCTATTAGGGGTATTGATCCAGTTGACTCTAATCTCATCTGTTTTGACCTGGAAAACCACATTCAACGTTTACCTCATCAATTTCTTTTCTCATTCAGGTGATCACAAATGAGAAAACCATTCATAGGACTGTCATCGATGAAGGTGCTTTTACCTGAATCATGTCTATCACTTGCTGGAAGGAAATTGGTTCTCCTACTCTGAACCACACCCCTAACACTTTGGAAGCTTTTGATGAATGTGATTCACGACCCTTCGGTGCCCTTCCAAACCTTCCCATTACTTTGGAAGGCAGGACAATACATGTCGAAGTAGAGATCGTGACGCTAATCTTAACTACAATCTTCTACTCGGCCGGAGCTAGACCCATGCCATGCATGTTGTAGCCTCCTCCCTTTTTCATGTGATTTGTTTTCCCCATCGAGGGAAGATAGTCACATTTGACCAACTATACTTATTTTCCTCTTCCTCCTTGAATGGCAATGTTCTGTATGTCAATCACGCCAGTGATCCTTATGAGAGTGTGGGGGCAGGACTCTTTAAAGATCCTTCCTTGATGGGCATTTTTCCACTCCCACCTTCTCATGTTGCCTCTATCAACATTATTTCGATCAAGTCTAGTCCTTGGGTCATTCCTTTGTGGGATCTTGTTGATACATGGGGAAAGGTTATGCCATTAACTCCCGCCAAAACTGATTACGTGGAAATTGTTTCGGCTTCACCTTTAGTATCCTCTGATAATCCTCTTTCGAGAACATCTCTCAATGCGTATTCTCAATCCCCATGGCTTGGTTCTTTGAAATCTCTTGATCCGTTATCCGAGACTTTCTTTCTGACAATTGTATCATGGAAGTAATGTCTCTAGAGGAAGTACCTTGGAACGACACTCATCATCGTTCCTTGTTCTTGCCTGGCCCGACAATCATGTCTACTTTTCTCAAGGAGTTCTCTTCTCAGTTCTCGTCCCTACCATTTTAGACGTCGATCTTCACTCATGAAGTTTGGTCTGAAGGGAACATGGGTAAAATTACCCAAGTGATGCCAATTGATATTTCTATCAAGCTTGGTGTCATTGAAAATTTCCATATCAGGGTAACCTATTCTCCATAAGAGATCAAGCTCTATACTCGCCTGTTCCAAGAGTTCCGAGATTCTTTTGCATGATCATATGAAGAAATGCCTGGAATTGGCCCAAATATAGTCATGCACGAGATTCCAACTTATCCTCATGCGAAGCCCGTTTGCCAACGACTTCGTCTAGTGCACCCTAGAAAAGCAGCCGCCATCAAGGGTGAAGTCAAAAAATTCTAAAAGCTTGATTTATTTATCCAATCCCTCTTACATATTGGGTGTTGAATATCATATTGGTGACAAAGAAGCAAGGCACTATTTGCATTTGTGTCGATTACCATGATCTCAATCGTGCCTTTCCTAAGGATAATTACCCCACTCCCTTCATTGACCAGATCATTGATTAATGTGCTGGGAGTGAATTATTTTCCTTTCTGGATGGTTTTTCTGGTTACAAGCAAATAAACATTGCACCAGCTGATGAAGATAAGACAACCTTTATCTATCCGTGGGGGACCTTCGCATATAAAAACTCCCTTTTGGCCTTAAGAATGTTGGGGCCACATTTCAGAGAGCGATGTATTATGCATTCCATGACATTCAAACATCATTCAACCTTACTTGGATGATCTCCCTGCTCATTCTCATAAATTCCATGATTACCTTGATCATCTCTGTCAACTTTTTCTTCGCTGTAGACACTACAACATTCAGCTGAATCTGCATATATGTGTCTTCTGCATCAAATCTAGATGACTCATTGGATTTATCATTTCTAAAGAAGGCATTCGCCTTGATCCTCTTAGATTCGAGGCCATAATTATATTACCCCCTCCATCTTCATTGCATCAACTGCAGAGTGTTATCGAGAAATCTAGTGTACACTCGGAGCTCCTAGTCCCACTAAGACTGGTAGCTATCTTAGAAACAAAAAAACTAAAACTACTTTCGCTTTCCTTTATGAGAAGTAGATAAGAGGGGAACAAAGGACACCAATCTCAGTCTTGCGCTTGATTCCTTGCTTGGTTCCTCTCCTTTCTGATAGATTTTTTTCCACTTCTTCTTCGTCTACCTAGCTTCAAAGAGCACCTGTGAAATCAAAGCAGCAGAATACTATCGAAGAACAGAGATCTACAATCATAAGCAATACAGGACGAGATTTGTATTGACCACACAAATGCATATATCATCAAACATACAAGAATGTGGAGGAAAACTTGAATAGTTTTATTAATATCAAGAATAGCAAAGAGAATTACAACCAATTGTTCTGACCCAACATCATCCTCCAGCAAGAAAGCCCTTCTTCACCTCATGTAAAGCTTAGATCACCCAACACTATGATGTTGCACCAGGAAACCAACAACACTTCCTTACAAGATACAAGATTCCAGCCTCTGGATCTCTATGATGAGGGATCCATATATAGATGATTGTAGAGGGATGAGTCAGCTTCTAGGATTTTGATTAGCGTCCTCTCTCTGATAGTTCTTAATTCCACTTGGATTCTTACTCATCCCTAGGCGAATTCAAAGAGGCAAGTGTCAGAGGAGAAGTTTCTGGAAGATTCTATGATCCTCCACCTCACAAACTATCCCTGCCATTTGTCCATTCTCGCCCATCACACCCTACAGAAGGGCTTTCCAATATGCATCGCACCCCTTACACTGAGTAGATGAGATGCATCGCATCCTTTGCATTGGGCATTCTATATGGTCTAGTTTTGACCAGTTCTGAGTAGCTTTCTGTGGAGAATTTCTGGGAGATGATGTAATCAGCTGACCTTGTTCCTTTAGGGAGTGAAGCAACACTTTTAGGGACTTAGGAGCCTTTGGTTTATGGACATTTATGATTGGGGTTGCAGT